>JAODAL010061066.1:0-20545 GCA_025379985.1 Phyllomedusa bahiana | reverse complement strand
CCCCAAGTATTTAGAGAGGCCGTTCTCTAGCCTGGAAAAAATAGATCAAAAGTAGTCATGTCAGGATCTGATGGAGGGCATACTATTTCTCAGAAAAAATTCAGAGACTCCACAAATGTTCCTGCAGTGTTTTGCATATTTACAATTTTTTTTGTTTCTAAAGTCATATCCAATAAATATATTTTACACTGACAAGCAAAATGGTAACAATGTTTTGAACTTGTGACTTTCAGGCTCCATATCTCTCCATCCACTACAGCTTTGTATATGAGGCTCCTGTAATTTTATATAAAGTCATCTACATCTTATACATAAATGTGACTTGCAAGTATTTAGCATCTGCTTAGTTCTGCAGATTCTTTCCTGTAACTGCATTGTTACTGTTTTGCTCCTAAAAATCAAAATGTTAATTTTATTTTTGTTAGTATTTGGGAAATCCACCTTTGGTTTCAACTCTGCCTGAATCCTTCTGGGCTCTGATCAGATTCAAGCAGGTCTTGACCAAAATCGATCCCAGGTCTCTTCTACACATTCCCAATGTTGGTGCAGACTGGACTTTGGATACAAATACAGCTTTTTCTTAACTCTACCCAGAAGTGTTCAAAAGATCAAAACATAGTTACCCTATGCTTGTCAGTGTCCTGTTTCTACCTAAATAGCTTGATTATTGTATCATAAGGTGATAAACAGCCGGATGTTACCATTTTACTACGAAAGTTATCATTAAACTGCGCCGTGATGAGGAGTCAGGAGTCGGAGGTTGGGAATTAGGAGTGGGGCTTGCTTGCCGCCCACAGCCCTTATCAGAAATATTGATTCTTCTAGAGGAAAATGGAACCTTCTTTGGCAAATGGTCCTTCTTGGCATGCCACATGTCAACTTTCCTTATGACCCCCAAAATTAACATAGATTTAACTGTCTATTTAAGGGCTCAGAAGTCATTGTAGATTAGCCATTTAAATGGCTGCTTTTATCTGGACGTTTTTTGGATACGCCAATTGGGTACGCGTCTGCATGAATGCCGCGTACCTTCGCCAGTAGCTAAATTTCCCAGCTCATTTCATTCAGGAGAGTCTGTAAACGGGTATTTTAAAAAGGGCTAATCTTTAAAACGGTTTCCCGCCTGGTTCTTAACGGCCTACCCAAAAATAATTGTAAGGAGCCCCTAATCGCGTGAAAATTCTTACCCTCAAAGGAATGTCCATACTCCGCAATAACTAAGCTGAACGAAAAATGAACCAGAAAATGCGCAATTAAAAGCAAAAATTCCTAAATAAATATAGCTCCCTTCAAAATAAGCCCATAAACTGCCCCCTATGTACAAGAATATAACTACTATAATTACTGCCCTATGTACAAGAATATAACTACTATAATACGCCCCTATGTACAAAATATAACTACTAAATACTCCCCATGTTACAAGAATATAACTACTATAAATACTCCCCTATTACAAGAAACTAATAATACACGCCCCCTATGTACAAGAATATAACTCTAAATATGCCCCATATAACAAAAAACTTAAATAGCTCCTTACTTCAATGTAAAGATATAACTAATATGCCCCCTATTACATAATATAACTACATAATATACTCCCCTATCAAAAATAACAATAAATTACTAATTTCCCTATTACAGATATAACCATAATACTGCCCCTTGTACAAGAAAATTTAAATACATAATCGCCCCCTTTCAAAATTAACTCTAAATTCGCCCCTATTACAAAAATTAATACTAAATACTGCCCCTATGAAAAAAATTTTAAACTTAAACCCCCCTTTACAAGATATAATCTATAATACTGCCCCTTTAAAGAATATAATATATAAACCTGCCCTATGTACAAGAATATAACTACAATAGATACTGCCCCCTATGTTACAAGAATATAACTACTTATACATACTGCCCCCTATGTACAAGAATATAACTACTATAATACTGTCCCCTATGTACAAGAATATAACTACTATAATACTGACGCTATGTACAAGAATTTAAAGAGAACCTGTCACATAGTTTTTGCCCCCCTTGCTGAGGAAAGAACAAGGTTGTGTCAGGCATGCTGTTTCCAGCGCTGTGTCCCTTAATCTGTAAGATGGTGCAGTTTTTGTGTATTTAATGCTCAAATCTGCAGTTTTCAGTTTTACAAGAATATAACTACTATAATACTGTCCCCTATGTACAAGAATATAACTACTATAACACTGCCCCTATGTACAAGAATATAACTACTATAATACTGCCCGCACTGATGAACGAGATATATAATACTATAATAACTCTCCTATGTACAAGAATATAATTACTTATAAACTCCTCCTATGTACAAAATATAACTACTGATAATGACGCCCCCTATGTACAAAATATAACTAACTATAATCCTGCTCCCTATTCAAGAATATAACTACTATAATACTGCCCCATATGTACAGAATATAACTACTATAAAATACCCTCTCTACCTATGTACAATAAATATAACTACTAAAATACTGCACCTATGTACGAAGATATAACTACAATAATCCCCTGCCTTCCCCTATGTACGAGAATATAACTACAATAATACTCCTCCTATTACAAGAATATAACTACTATAAAACACTGCTCCCTATGTAAAAGAATATACTACTGTTAATATGCTCCTATGTAGCAAGAATATAACTACTATAATACTGCCCCCTATTACCAATGAATATAATTACTCATTATACTGCCCTCCTAGGTACATAATATACCTACGTACAGATAATCACTGCCTCCTATGTACAAGAATATAACTACTATAAGTACTGCCCCTATGTACAAGAATATTACTACTATAATACTGCCCCTATGTACACTGAATTTAACTACTATAAATACTGCCATCCCTATAACAAGAATATAACTACTATAATATCTGCCCCTATGTACAAGAATTTAACTACTATAATACTGCCACCGTATGTACAAGAATATAACTACTATAATATGCCCCCTATGTAACAGAGAGAATATAACTACTATAATACTGGGTCCTATTACAAGAAAGTTAACTACTAGATAATACTGCGCCTCCTATGTACAAGATTATAACTACTATCATACTTCTTCTCCCTATGTACAAGAATAATAACTACTATAAAACTAGCCCCTATATACAAGATTATAACACTATAAACTTGCTTCCTAATGTACAAGAATACAAATGGGGGGGGGGGGATAAATATAACACTATAATACTGCCCCCTATGTACAAACCTAGCATATAATTACTATAATACTGCCCCCTATGTACAAAATATCACTACTATAATACTAGCCCCTATGTGCGAGAATTATAACTACTATAATACTCCCTCCTATAAACAAGAATATAACTACTATAACACTGCTCCCTACTGCAAGAAAATAACTACTATAATACACTGTGCATACCCATGTACCAAGAATATAATTACTATACATACTGCTCCTATGTACAAGAATATAACTACTATAATACTGCTCCTATTTACACAAGAATATAATTAATATAATACAATACTGCCTCCTATTACATAAGAATATAACTACTATAAACTGCCCCCTATGTACAAGAATATAATTTACTATATACGTGCCTCCTATGTACTATATTATAACTACTATAATACTGCCCCCTATGTACAAGAATATAATTACTATATTACTACTGCCTCCTATGTACAAGAATATAACAACTATAATACTCCTCCTAAGTACACAGAATTATAACTACTATTACACACTGCTCCCGTATGTACAAAATATAACTACTTTAATACTGCGCCTATTACAAGAATATAACTACTATAATACTGCCCCCTACTGTACAAGAATATAATTACAATAATACTGCGGGGGGTTTGGCTCTATGTAACAAGAATATAAACTACTATAATACTGTCCCTAGTGTATAATAATTTACTACTATAATACTTCCTCCTATGTACAAAGAGTATAACTAACTTATAATACTTGCACCCCTATGTACAAAAGCATATAACTACTATAAATACTGCCCCCCTTAATGTTACACATCATATAATTACTATAATACTGCCCCTATGTACAAGAATATAACTACTATAATACTGCTCCTATAACAAGAATATAACTACTAATACATACTGCCCCTATATACAAGATTATGAAACTACTAAATACTGCTCCCTATGTACAGAAAATAACTACTATAAAATACTTGCCCCCTATGTAACAAATCACATAAGTACATAGATACTGACCCCTATGTACACACGAATATAACTACTATAATACTGAACTGCTGATCCTATGTACAAGACTAAACTACTATATACTGCTCCCTATGTACAAGAATATAACTACTATAATACTGCCCTATATACAAGAATAAAACTCCTATAATACTGCCCCCTATGTACAAGAAATAATAACCTACATAAATACTGCCCCCTATGTACAAGAATATAACTACATAATACTGAATACGCCTCTATGTTCAAGAATATAACTACTATAATACTGATCCCCCCTATGTAAAGAAAATAACTACTATAATACGTCCCCTAATGTACATAGAATATAACTACCATAATACTGCCTCCCTATGTAAACGAATATTACTACTATAAATACTGTCCCTATGTATCAATAATTTAATACTATAATACTTCCTCCTATGTACAAGAGTATCAACTACTATAAAGTACAGCCTCCCAATGTACAAGAATATAATGAACTATAATACTGCGGCCTATATACAAGATTATAACTACTATAATACTGCTCCTAGTACAAAATATAACTACTATAGTACTGAGCCCCCTATTTACAAGCATATAATTACTATAATACTCCCCCTATGTACAAGAATATAACTACTAAAATAATCTCGCCCCTAAACTACAAGAAAATAACTACTTAATAATTCTGCCCTCTATTTACACAAATATAACTACATAATAAGCTGTGCCCCCTATGTAACAAGAATATAACTACTATAAGACTGCCCTCCAATTACAATAATATAACAACTAAAATACTGCCCCTAACTGTACAAGAAAATAACTACTATAATAACTACTCCCTATGTACACAAGAACTATAACTACTATAACACTGGCTGCCCCTATGTACAATAATATAACTGCTAAATACTGCCCTATGTACACAGAATATAACTACTATACTTGCTCCTATTTACAAGAATATAACTACTAGATATACTGCCTCCCTATGTACACAAGAATATAACTACTATAATACTG
Source organism: Phyllomedusa bahiana (assembly GCA_025379985.1). Classification (NCBI taxonomy): domain Eukaryota; kingdom Metazoa; phylum Chordata; class Amphibia; order Anura; family Hylidae; genus Phyllomedusa; species Phyllomedusa bahiana. The sequence goes on along the minus strand of JAODAL010061066.1, from coordinate 15,272 downwards.
CTCCCTATGACATACATAGAATTACTATAATACTGCTCCTATGTACACAGTATATAACACTTATAATACTGCCCCCTTGTACAGATTATAAACTACTATAATACTGCTCCCCTATATACATGAATATATACAACAATATACCGAGCCCCCTATGTTAAAAGAATTGTCACTATTATAATACTGCTCCTACACTGTAATACCTAAACCATAAACCAAGGAAAGGTAATTTACATTCACAGGGAACAACCAATCCCTTTTTGAAATTATTTTATTGATCTACTATGCCTGTTTATTCGATGAGTAATCACATAAAATCAAAAATTCCTTTAAAGCCCTGCGATTCAAATAGTTTACCTACATTTTGACAGTAGTCATTTTCGTAGTTGGACCAGAAATGTTCCTTTCGGACAATTCAGACGTATTCGTAAAAATTGCACAGAGGTCTCAGACTTTACCAGTCAAGCAGACTATTTAGAAAAAAAGTTTTTACAAAAGAAATTCCCCCAAAAATTGGTAAATAATGCAAAGAAAAAAGCTTTACTTAAAAATCAGAAAGAGTACCTGTACCCTGACGCTAGTAATCAAGGGGCAGGGAGTACAGAACCTCTACCTCAAAAACTATCATTAGAAACAAGAAACAGGTTTAGTTTTATTACAACATATAACTCCCAACACAAAGAAATCCAGAAAATCCTACAAAAACATTGGGGGATACTTAAGCTGGACCCCACGCTGAACCAAATCCTACCCAATAGACCACCAATAATCTATCGCAGGGCTAAGACGATAAAAAATCTGATAGCCCCCTCTAGGTTAAAACATCTTAAGAACATTGGAGAGGAGAAAGAGGTAACCCGTTGTGGAATCACCGATAACAAAACGACCTGGGGTACATCGAGATGTGGTTCCAAATCATGTAAGTGTTGTAGTATCATTGTAGAATCCAAAGACTTTGTATCTTTTAAAACCAAAGAAAAATTCCTGGTAAAAGGACATATGACATGCGGGAGTTCCTATGTGATTTATCTAATAACGTGCTTTTGTGGTATACAGTATATAGGTCGTACGGTCATGAAGTTGTCTAAAAGGGTGAATAACCATAGATACAACATCAATCATATGGTACTCACCCACAGTATTCCAAGGCATTTCGAAAATGCCCATAAAGGTATCACTCCTAGCTTTACGGTACAGCCTATTGAACATGTTCCTGACCATGTACAAGATAGAGAAAAGAGATTGTCCGAAAAGGAAACTTTTTGGATCTATAAACTAAATACGCTCAATCCACATGGCTTAAATGAGATGACTGATTTCATTGTCTGATATTTATTTTTATTTGCGCATATATTTATCGGGCATACATTTTATTTGTGCATTTTTCCATTGCATATATTTGTTAGATATACATTTCATTTGTGCATTTAATATGTGCATATATTTATTGGGCACATTTTTATTGGGCACATTTTTATCGGGCATACCTTTTTTTTTTTTTTTTTTGTTTATTTTATTAAATTTTTTTATTTTTATTTATTTTTTTATTTTTTTATTTATTTATTTTTTTTATTTCTTTCTTTTTTTTTTTTTGGTGCATACATTTATCGGGCATACATTTTTTTTTTTTGTGCATACATTTATCGGGCATATATTTTTTTTTTTTTTTTTTTTGGGCATACTTTTATTTTCTGACAAATATATGTAGCAACAGTACACCCTGCTGTTTTTTCAGAGTAACTACATAAGCTGAACTTTGAGTGAACTAAATATTGGTTTGAACTATATTGGTAATCAGGACAAGTGCTCTCCCTAATGTCCTCGGTAATGCAGTACATTCTAATTTATCTTTTTAAAATCTCTTTTATTTTAGAGATTAAGGTCATTTTCTAAAAATTGTTTAAATGTTTTATATTTTTTTACAGTTATTTATATCTTTTCAACAAAAATGTAAGTGTTTTATTCTTGTTATAACATTTTTTATGTTTTATTGAGTGATTGTAAAACTTTATATATAAAGGACAATCCATGCAGTGTGAACACATGCAACTGATGAAGCGAGGTAGATCCTCGGGAAACGCGTCTTGCTGTTCTGCTTTTAATTTGGACATTAAAGAGACATATTAATTGGCTAGATGCCTAGTGTCTCGTCCCTTATTTATTTTATTTTTATTCTACCAATCGCCTGAGCGCTACACCAAGTTTTCTACTGAGTTTTCCTGCTTGCCTATGGTGAGGAGTGAAAACACAGTGATTATCTATGTACAAGAATATAACTACTATAATACTGCCCTCTATGTACAAGAATATAACTACTATAATACTGCCCTCTATGTACAAGAATATAACTACTATAATACTGTCCCTATGTACAATAATTTAACTACTATAATACTTCCTCCTATGTACAAGAGTATCACTACTATAATACTGCTCCCAATGTACAAGAATATAACTACTATAATACTGCCCCTATATACAAGATTATAACTACTATAATACTGCTCCTATGTACAAGAATATAACTACTATAGTACTGCCCCCTATGTACAAGCATATAATTACTATAATACTGCCCCCTATGTACAAGAATATAACTACTATAATACTGCCCCTATATACAAGAATATAACTACTATAATACTGCCTCTATGTACAAGAATATAACTACTATAATACTGCCCCCTATGTACAAGAATATAACTACTATAATACTGCCTCCAATGTACAAGAATATAACTACTATAATACTGCCCCTATGTACAAGAATATAACTACTATAATACTACTCCTATGTACAAGACTATAACTACTATAACACTGCCCCTATGTACAATAATATAACTGCTATAATACTGCCCCTATGTACAAGAATATAACTACTATACTGCTCCTATGTACAAGAATATAACTACTATAATACTGCCCCTATGTACAAGAATATAACTACTATAATACTGCTCCTATGTACAAGAATATAACTACTATAATACTGCTCCTATGTACAAGTATATAACTACTATAATACTGCCCCCTATGTACAAGAATATAACTACTATAATACTGTCCCCTATGTACAAGAATATAACTACTATAATACTGCTCCTATGTACAAGAATATAACTACTATAATACTGCTCCTATGTACAAGAATATAACTACTATACTGCTGTCGTGTACAGGTAAATAACTTTGAATTGCATTCACTCCGTCATGGTGTAGAATTGTATATGTACGTTTTTGGCAGCTGCACATAATTGCTACCTGTGTCTAATGTGATGCACCAGGCAGCAGCCAGCTATAGTTATGGAAATGATGATTTATCAGGATGATGAGTTTGGAGGTGATTTGTCGTTACACGTCAGTAAGCTGCAGACTTTCTCATTTCCTTGTGTTTTGTAATTAACTTTTATGAGTTTTATTAATTAAAATTTTGGTGGCTTCTTTTTCTTGGCTCAGACCCCTGGAACATTATACTCAGCTCATCATGAAGCTATTGATATTTCATCCTGGTCATAATTACCCCAATCGAGTCCGTGTAGCAGAGCTGATGTATGACGTCTTGGTTTTTTTGTATTACATCGACCTGTAACCAATATTCGATCATCGAGTTACCGGTGTTTATAGAAGCCATATGGTACCTGGATTATCATGTTGAAATCAATGGTGGGAAGCTATGTGGTGCAAAGATAGCACTGGTGATATGGTGCTGATGAGTACCAAGGGACCAAAACAGACTGGTGTGACTGAAACTTTGCATAGGACAGCATATAACATTGCCTGAAGTCTCATTATCTGTTAATTGGTTCTCCATTTTCCGGGACATAAATATTGATGGTCTAAGTTTAGGATGTATGAACAACTTTTGATCAATGGGTTATCGACCTTTAGGATTCTCAGTGATCGGAATGTGCTACAATAGGCTCACTGCATATTATTAAGACTATTCTAGGAAGCAAACATCAACGTTTGATTTGTGACAGTCCAACCTCTGGGATCCCCTCACTCAACAAAATTAAGGGGTATTTCCTTTATTGTGTACATAGGCACAGCGACCTGTCCATATGGGCAACTTCTGATCAACCAATTCAGTGTCCGTCCCTGTGTAAACCACTTTACTTTACATTTTATTTATCAAATCCAGACCCTGATCCATATTCTTTTCTTCTTCGACATTTTTATTTTCTGATTGTAGATTTCTTGGTTTGGTCGTCTGTATATGATTATGATCTATGACACATTCTCACCCAGAGCAACAAATCAGACTTCATTTTCCCAGAATGTTCTAAGAAATGAAGGCGGTGGTAGGGGGGGGGAGGGCAGGGAAGACACCGGGGTCCCTGCCTTCACAGTGGACAGGTCTTATAGTCAGATGGAAGGTCTAATAACATTATATATAGGTGAGATGGCCAGGTGGTCATACAGCATAACAGCCTAAGGGTGCTCTCAGGGCCTTTTTGATGCGTTTGTTAATGTGTTTTTGTGCAGAAAGGCGCGGTGATTAATACTGTACATTGCTGCTGTGCAAAAATCGTGATTTTACTGTGATTTTTGTACAGCAATGTACAGCATCAATTGTTGTGCCGACCTACACAATAGACAGATTAACAAACGCATCAATATGGCGCTGTGTGAGAGCACCCTTAGGCTGTTATGCTGTATGACCACCTGGCCCTAAGAGGTGCCGCCCTAGACACCCGCCTATATGATACCTATATACACATCACATGAGACCCCTATTTTGTTACTGAAAACTATACAACACATCACATGACACACAGCTCCCTATAGTCTGAGACCTCCCATTATATGATTGACAGCTCAATATAGTCTGATACCCCCTATTATATGACAGACAGCTCCATATAGTCTGATACCGGCCATTATATGATAGACCGCTCCATATAGTCTGATACCTACTATTATATGATAGACAGCTCCATATAGTCTGATACCTCCCATTATATGATAGACAGCTCCATATAGTCTGATACCTCCCATTATATGATAGACAGCTCCATATAGTCTGATACCTCCTATGATAGACAGCTCCATATAGTCTGATACCTCCCATTATATGACAGACAGCTCCATATAGTCTGATACCTCCTATTATATGATAGACAGCTCCATATAGTCTGATACCTCCCATTATATGATAGACAGCTCCATATAGTCTGATCCCTTTCCTATTATATGACAGACAGCTCCATATAGTCTGTTTACCTCCTATTATATGAAAAGACAGCTCCATATAGTCTGATACCACCTATTATATGATAGGCCCCAGCTCCTATAGTCTGATACCTACTATTATATGATAGACAGCTCCATATAGTCTGATACCTCCTATTATATATTCCAAAATTGTGCTCGAACACCCCGGAAAGACAAAATCAGACAAAAAGGCGCACAGATAGTGTATTACTTCCAATAAAATTCTTAAAAAATCGGTTTTCTCTATTGCTCACCTGAGTCGGTTTGAAACTCAATGGAAACAACGCAGTTATAAGCTTACTTGAATCCTGTCAGCACCCGGGGTCCTCCTTTATACACTCACCCTTTAGCACATTTTGGGTGTGAGAAAAAAAAAATCCAAAAAATAAAGAGGCAAATGAAGCTTGTTCAAAAAACCTCCAAAGGAGTTTTACCGCGCTAATAAATTAGGAGTTGAAAGTAGAGTTTCCTATTTGCAAAACTTATAAAATATAAAAACAATACACAATACATAAAAACTTATTCTAAAAAGAATTATGGCCTCTCAACGCGTTTCGCGCGATTCTCTCGCGCTTCATCAGGAGTATATATCATCTAAAAGCAAACCCTTTAATACCATCTATAAAACCCCTCCCCTTTTTGGGCTTTTTACCCTCCCTTTCATTTATAAAATCCTAAGGTCCTGTCACAAATCACAGGTATTTCCTTTCTCCTAGATACACTATCTCCACTTTTCCCTTTAATTTTAAAATAGACATTATTTCCATCAGTAAACAATAAACAGTATATAAACATTTAAAACATATACGTTCTCTATTTATAAAGCGACGTGGCGAACATCCCTTTCACCGGACAACGAACAAAAATTTAAGGCGGAAGTTCCTCTATCCCCACATCACTTCCGCCCAAACTCTGAGGCCATAGACCCAAGTCGGCATGCTCACTGTCCAAATTGCGCTCTTTACTTTCTACTGGCTATTTCATGCAAAAAAACATCTCGATTTTAATAAATACTACCTCAAAAAAAAAAAAACAAAAAAAAAAAACCTGAATAAAACGTTCTATTTACCTTTAAAAATTATTAGATCCTTTCGTTTTTTCCCTTTATTTCAAAGGGAGCCCTTAATTTGTTAGTTTCCTGCCCCTCATTAAGCCCATGGGGGTAAGAGTGTTTAACTTGAATATCCAGTACGATTCCTTTTAATCAATGACTGCAGCCTATCCACTTTGCTTTCCCTGATATAATCTATTGGTTGCACTATTAATGTATATTCACCCTCTGAGTGTTGCCTCTTTATTTTTTGGACCTCCTATTATATGATAGACAGCTCCATATAGTCTGATACCTCCTATTATATAATAGACAGCTCCATATAGTCTGATACCTCCCATTACATGATAGACAGCTCCATGTAGTCTGATAAATCCTATGATAAACAGCTCCATATAGTCTGGGTACCTCCCATTATATGATACACAGCTCCATACAGTACGATATCTTCCATTATACGATAGACAGCTCCATATAGTCTGATACCTCCTATTATATGATAGACAGCTCCATATAGTCTGATACCTCCCATTATATGATAGACAGCTCCATATAGTCTGATACCTCCTATTATATGATAGACAGCTCCATATAGTCTGATACCTCCTATTATATGATAGACAGCTCCATATAGTCTGATACCTCCCATTATATGATAGACAGCTCCATATAGTCTGATACCTCCCATTATATGATAGACAGCTCCATATAGTCTGATACCTCCTATGATAGACAGCTCCATATAGTCTGATACCTCCTATTATATGATAGACAGCTCCATATTGTCTGATACCTCCTATTATATGATAGACAGCTCCCCTATAGTCTGATACCCCCATTATATGATAGAAAAGCTCCATATAGTCTGATACCTCCCATTATATGATAGACAGCTCCATATAGTCTGATACCTCCTATTATAAGACAGCTCCATATAGTCTGATACCTCCCTTATATGATACACAGCTCCAATAGTCTGATACCTCCTATTATATGTAGACAAACTCCATATATTTTGATACCTCCCATTTATGATAGAGAGCTCATATAGTCTGATACCTCCCATTATATGATAGAGAGCTCCATATATTCCCGATACCTTTTCCCATTATATGATAGACAGCTCCATATAGTCTGATACCTCCCATTATATGATACACAGCTCCATATAGTCTGATACCTACCATTATATGATACACAGCTCCATATAGTCTGATACATCCTATTATATGATACACAGCTCCAGATAGTCTGATACCTCCTATGATAGACAGCTCCATAAAAGTCTGATACCTCCTATTATATAAGACAGCTCCATATAGTCCCATACCTCCTATTATATGATAGACAGCTCCATATAGTCTGATACCTCCCCTTATATTAGAAGCTCCCATATAGTCTGATACCTCCTATGAAAGACAGCTCCATATAGTCTGATACCTCCCATTATATGATACACAGCTCCATATAGTTGATTTTCCTCCTATTTATATGGGGTAGACAGCTCCATATAGTCTGATACCCCCCATTATATGATACACGCTCCCATATAGTCTGATACCTCCTATTAAATGATAGAGAGCTCCATATAGTCTGATACCTCCTATTATATGATAGACAGCTCCATATAGTCTGATACCTCCCATTATATGACACACAGCTCCATATAGTCTGATACCTCCCATTATATGACACACAGCTCCACATAGTCTGATACCTCCTATGATAAGACAGCTCCATATAGTCTGATACCTCCTATTATATGACAGACAGCTCCATATAGTCCGATACCTCCTATTATATGATAGACAGCTCCCTATAGTCTTTATACCTCCCATTATATGATAGACAGCTCCATATAGTCTGATACCTCCTATTATATGACAGACAGCTCCATATAGTTTCCGGGTAAACCCCCTATTATATGATAGACAGCTCCATATAGTCTGATACCTCCTATGGAAAGCTCCATATAGTTTTGATACCTCCTATTATATGACAGACAGCTCCATATAGTCTGTACCTTCCATTATATGATACACAGCTCCATATAGTCTTTATACCTCCCATTATATGACACACAGCTCCATATAGTCTGATACCTCCTATTATATGACAGTGATAGACAGCTCCATATAGTCCGACACCTCCTATTATATGATAGACAGCTCCATATAGTCTGATACCTCTCATTATATGATAGACAGCTCCATATAGTCTGATACCTCCTTTTCTATGATAGACAGCTCCATATAGTTTTGATACCCTTTAATTGATAGACAGCTCCATATAGTCTGATACCTCCTATGAAAGGCTCCATATAGTTGATACCTCCTATTATTTGACAGACACTCCATTTAAGTCCGATACCTTCCTATTATATGATAGACAGGGTCCATATAGTCTGATACCTCCTATTATATGATAGAGAGCTCCAAATAGTCTGATACCTCCTATTATATGATAGACAGCCCCATATAGTCTCCCGTTTCACCTGCCTCCAGCCCCCCACTCACGTTTCACCTGCCTCCACCCCCACACACGTTTCACCTGCCTCCAGCCCCCCCACACACGTATCACCTGCCACCAGCCCCCACTCACGTTTTTACCTGCCTCCAGCCCCAACTCACGGTTCACCTGGCTCCACACCCCACTCCCTACTCACCTGCCTCCAGCCACTGCTCACGTTTCACCTGCCTCGAGCCCCCGCTCACGTTTCACCTGCCTCCACTCCCCACTCCCTACTCACCTGCCTCCAGCCCCCCCCTCACGTTTCACCTGCCTCCAGCCCCCACTCACGTTTCACCTACCCTCCACCCCCACTCCCGTTTTTACCTGCCTCCAGCCCCCACTCACGTTTCACCTGCCTCCACCCCCACTCACGTTTCACCTGCCTCCAGGGCCCCCACTCACGGTTTTCACCTGCCCCAGCCCTCGCTTCACGTTTTTACCTTCCTCCAGCCCTCGCTCTCGTTTCACCTGCCTCCAGCCCCCGCTCACGTTTCACCTGCCTCCAGCACCCACTCACGTTTCACCTGCCTCCAGCCCCCACTCACGTTTCACCTGCCTCCCGCCCCCACTCACGTTTCACCTGCCTCCAGCCCTCCCCCTTCACGTTTCACCTGCCTCCAGCCCCCACTCACGTTTCACCTGCCTCCAGCCCCCACTCACATTTCACCTGCCTCCAGCCCCCACTCCGTTTCACTGCCTCCACTCCCCCCACTCCAAAACGCTTCACCTGCCTCCACTCCCCACTCACGTTTCACCTGCCCCACTCCCCACTCACGTTTCACCTGCCTCCACTCCCCACTCACGTTTCACCTGCCTACCACTCCCCCCTCACGTTTCACCTGCCTCCACTCCACTCACGTTTCACCTGCCTCCAGCCCCCTCCCCTCTCTTCCCCACCCCCTAATCACTTACCTGTCCTGAAGAGCGGGAGGTCTTCTGCTCTTCGGTGCCGTCTGTGCGCTGCTGAGTGGGATGGGCGCGCTGCTCCTCTCTCTCTTGCTGGCAGTTTTTGTTCTTCAGTGGCCGGCATGCTCTGTTAAGGAGAGTGGGAGGAGCATTGCTGCCCCCCTCCTGTCCCAGCAGCGCACAAAGCCACTGAAGAGACAGACAGCATCAGCGCAGCTTGCTGATGCTGTCTGTCATAACAACGGAGCGCCGGAAGGGAGAAGCCGTATGTCCCTACCGCCGCTCCCCGTTGTCCGCTGCCGGGTCTGCGTCCCAAATTGGAAAAGTTGCTACGGGACCGCCGCACGAGCTACAATGCCCCCCCCCCCCACCTCCCCTCGGGCTCCGCCGCACAACTTACCCCCCCACCCCCCCCGGCTCCGACCACTCGGGAAGGGGGACATCCTTGGAGGGTGGGGGAAAAAAAAAAAAAGAGAGCCTGCTGCCGTGCCGCCCACTAGGAGGTGCCGCCCTAGGCACGTGCCCATGGGTGCCTAGTGGGAAATACGGCCCTGTCTGTAGGTTGTAAGAAGTAGGATGTAGATAGAAGGGAGGATCAGACTACATATAGTTTGCTTGTAGTCTGTTGCCATAGAGACACATAGACCTGCATTACAGTTGTATACATAAAATAACAAGAGATTTAGTAATTGTCAGACACAGAGCACGGTGAGCAGTGTCGGACTGGGGGGGTCTGGGGCCCACAGGGGAGTTGATCTTGGGGGCCCACCCTACTGTACATGAAAATATTACCGGCCTCTCGGACATAAATGCGCCCATTTTACCACATAATACAGTGTGCAAAACAGAACTGTATTGTGTAGTACAATAGCAAGTTAGTCACACGTCTGTCAGTCTAACATATCATAGACACACGGCCAAGTAGCTCCATCCATATCTCCCTCCACCCACATACAATATCCCCCTCCATGTTTCCCTTGGTCACGCACCTCACCACCTTCTAAAATAAACACCAGCAAGAAAGTAAAAGTGTAACTCCTATCACAGGGTCAGGTGTTCCCTCACTCTTACAATCAGGGACACATGTACGCTGCCACTATACCCGCGCCGATATAACCTACAACACCGCCATATAGAGACCACATAGAGGTCAGACACCAGCTCAGGTATAACCTACAACACTGCCATATAGAGACCATATAGAGGTCAGACACCAGCTCAGGTATAACCTACAACACCACCATATAGAGACCACATAGAGGTCAGACACCAGCTCAGGTATAACCTACAACACCGCCATATAGAGACCACATAGAGGTCAGACACCAGCTCAGGTATAACCTACAACACCACCATATAGAGACCACATAGAGGTCAGACACCAGCTCAGGTATAACCTACAACACCACCATATAGAGACCACATAGAGGTCAGACACCAGCTCAGGTATAACCTACAACACCGCCATATAGAGACCACATAGAGGTCAGACACCAGCTCAGGTAACCTACAACACCACCATATAGAGATCACATAGAGGTCAGACACCAGCTCAGGTATAACCTACAACACCGCCATATAGAGACCACATAGAGGTCAGACACCAGCTCAGGTATAACCTACAACACCGCCATATAGAGACCACAGACACCAGCTCAGGTATAACCTACAACACCGCCATATAGAGATCACATAGAGGTCAGACACCCGCACAGATATAACCTACAACACCGCCATATAGAGACCACATAGTGGTCAGACACCAGCTCAGGTATAACCTACAACACTGCCATACAGAGACCACATAGGGGTTCGACACCAGCTCAGGTCACATCACATTACAGTGAATACAGCACTGATCTAATATAGAAGTAACATAACCCCTGACATCAGGGACTCACCGGAGACGTCCTATCTGAGGAGTCGTTCTCTTCTCTCATGAGTCGTTCTTATTCTCTTTTCTTCTGCTTCCGTTCCACACCACCATGATGACTTGTCCCGGCCACAGCTCATCCCTGCAGAAATTACACACAAATATCTTAGAATTCTCAATTTTCCAGCATCTCTTTATCTATTCCCACCTCTATACAAACTTCCCAGGGGTGGAAGAACAGGTACAAGCCATAACTTAGAGGCCTAGTATCCTAAGGGGTTGGAGGGTGGGGAGAGAACTAAGTCCCTGGAGATAACGCTACAACTATTGGCTGCTGCCCTCTCAATTATATTCCCAGGTATACAGGCAGTTAGGGGTCTCCTTTAGGTGGTATACAGGCAGTTAGCGGTCTCCTTTAGGTGGTATACAGGCAGTTAGCGGTCTCCTTTAGGTGGTATACAGGCAGTTTGGGGTCTCATTTAGGTAGTATGCAGGCAGTTTGGGGTCTCATTTAGGTAGTATACAGGCAGTTAGGGGCCTCCTTTAGCTAGTGTGCAGGAAGTCAGGTCCCCCTTTAGTTTGTAGGTAGTCAGGGCCCCCTTTACGTAGCCAGGGCCCCCCTTTTAGGTAGCCAGGGCCCCCTTCCATTAGCCAGGGCCCCCCTTTTAGGTAGCCAGGGCCCCCTTCCATTAGCCAGGGCCCCCCTTTTATGTAGCCAGGGCCTCCTTCCATTAGGCAGGACCCCCCTTTTACGTAGCCAGGGCCTCCTTCCATTAGTCAGGGCCCCCCTTTAGGTAGTCAGGGCCCCATTCCATTAGCCAGGGCCCCCCTTTTAGGTAGCCAGGGCCCCCTTTCCATTAGTCAGGGCCCCCCCTTTAGGTAGCCAGGGCCCCTTCCATTAGTCAGGGCCCCCCTTTTAGGTAGCCAGGGCCCCCTTCCATTAGTCAGGGCCCCCCTTTTAGGTAGCCAGGGCCCCCTTCCATTAGCCAGGGCCCCCCTTTTAGGTAGCCAGGGCTCCCTTCCATTAGCCAGGGCCCACCTTTTAGGTAGCCAGGGCCCCCTTCCATTAGTCAGGGCCCCCCTTTAGGTAGCCAGGGCCCCCTTCCATTAGTCAGGGCCCCCCTTTAGATAGCTAGGACCCTCTTCCATTAGTCAGGGCCACCATTTAGGTATCCAGGGCCCCCTTCCATGTAGCCAGGGCCCCCTTCCATTAGACCGGGCCCCCCTTTAGGTAGCCAGGGCCCCCTTCCATTAGTCAGGGCCCCCATTTAGGTAGCCAGGGCCCCCTTCCATTAGCCAGGGCCCCCTTCCATGTAGCCAGGGCCCCCTTCCATGTAGCCAGGGCCCCTTTAGGTAGTTAAAAAAAACCAAAACAACAAACAACCACTTACCTCGCACCCGCTCCCGCTCCTGGCCGCTCCGGCTCCTGGCCGCTCCAATCTACCCGCGTTCAGCCTGCCAGGGAGATCAGCGGAGCGCAGCGCTAGTGGCGCTGTGCACCGCTGACACCGCGCAGCCCCGGGTGTCGGGTAAATTAGTCCCCGACTCCCGGGCCGGTCCCTGGGCGCTCGGGACGAAGGTCCCGGGCGTTCAGTGCCTGGATGCGCGGCCGGGCCCCGGGGAGCGACTGCACTGCCTCCGGGGCCCACAGCAGCTCGGGGGAGGGGAGGGCAGCGGTGGATTCACTGATCCCAGAGCGGCCCAGTCCGAGCCTGACGGTGAGTTATTAGTTAGCATAGTGTGGGCGATGGTTCAGTGCAGCACAGTGCAGCAAGGTAGCTCAATATCTAGCACAGTGCAGTGTGGTGGTTCAGTGGGTAGCAAAGTGCAGCACAGTGACTCAGTGGTTTGTACAGTGTAGGATGGTGGTTCAGTGGTTAGCACAGGGTAGAATGGTGGCTCAGTGCCTAGCACAGTGGCTCAGTGGGAAGTACAGTGCAGCACGATGGCGCCGTTGTTAGCACAGTGCAGCACAGTGGCTCAGTGGTTTGCACAGTGTAGGTGGTGGTTCAGTGGTTAGCACATGGTAGCATGGTGGCTTAATGCCTGGCGTAGTGGCTCAGTGGGAAGCACAGTGCAGCACGATTGCTCAGTTGTTAGCACAGTGCTGCACAGTGGCTAAGTGGTGTGCACAGTGCAGGTGGTGGTTCAGTTGTTAGCTAAGGTAGCATGGTGGCTCAATGCCTAGCGCAATGGCTCAGTGGGAAGCACAGTGCACTGTGCAGGTGGTGGTTCAGTGGTTAGCATAGGGTAGAATGGTGGCTCAATGCCTAGCGCAGTATCTCAGTGGTTAGCACAGTGCAGCACGGTGGCTCAGTTGTTAGCACAGGGCACCACAGTGGCTCAGTGGTTTGCACAGTGTAGGTGGTGGTTAGCTCATGGTAGCATGGTGGCTCAACGGCTCAGTGGGAAGCACAGTGGCTAAGTGGTTAGCACTGTTGCCCTGCAGAGCTTAGGTCCTGGGTTCAAGTCCTACCAAAGATAACATTTGCAAGTAGTTTGTATGTTCTCCCTGTGTATCCTCCAGTTTCCCCACATTTCAAGAACATACTGATACTTTAAAGGGTTTTCTCAATACAAAGACTAGCTTTCAACATAAAAGGACAAATAATTAAAGACTTTTTCTAAATACATTGGTCAACAGATTTTACTTTAGTCATGAGATGAGATATTTAATGTGCTCTGAGTGCACACAGGTTTCTATCTTTACCTGACCATAACGCTGTTATCTGATTAGAGGAGAGAGCAGAGGAGTAACATCACCATGGGTGGACAACTCAGTCCAGAGCAAACTAATTATCTCTAATAAGATTACAGATAAGCCATTGTTTTCAGTCCTCTCAGCACCTGTACATTTTGTTTACTTAAGAGATAACATCTCTTGCAATTGTCAGTGTAACAGCTCAGCATATAGAGAATCTAAATATGCTTATCACTGCTACAGAAACACCCAAGGCCTGAGGAGGCAGAATGAATGTTACACTGCTTGTGACTCAGTGAAACAGCATGGTGAGAAAACCCCTTAAATTATGAACTCAGAATGTGAGCCCTAAGTGGGAAAGGGACCAATGTAAATTATGACAATCTCTGTACAGTGCTGTGGAATATAACAGTGCTCTATAAATAGACTAAATAAAATAAATTAATATTATTAAATATTTCACTTCTTTCACGAGGTGTCTCCGGTCTCGCACAACCAGAAACTTGTTCTGTGCTGCTGAAGCCTAAGATACTGAAACTGACCTGTCCACACCTTCGTGGAGTCGTAATATTGCCATGAACATTGCAAAAATGTCAGTGAGATCCACTGATACCAGTACAACAAGCCGACCATGCAGTGTGTATGGGGGTGTCCTGACTTTTCCCCGATGGCAGATGTCAAAGAAAAAAATAAACTGGACAGACACATCAGTCTACATCAATGGACAGTGAACCGGACAGTCTACATCAGTCTACATCAATGGACAGTGAACCGGACAGTCTACATCAGTCTACATCAATGGACAGTGAACCGGACAGTCACATCAGTCTACATCAATGGACAGTGAACCGGACAGTCACATCAGTCTACATCAATGGACAGTGAACCGGACAGTCACATCAGTCTACATCAATGGACAGTGAACCGGACAGTCTACATCAGTCTACATCAATGGACAGTGAACCGGACAGTCACATCAGTCTACATCAATGGAGAGTGAACCGGACAGTCACATC
>JAODAL010061065.1:0-20546 GCA_025379985.1 Phyllomedusa bahiana | reverse complement strand
CCCAAATTCTAAAAGGTTTGTTTTCCCCAAGATGCTTTCCCTTGTTAGCGCCATGTGATTGCAGCCATTTATCAATCAAAAGCACACTTCGTTACCCGAAGTACCCAAAGTCGACTTCGGTCCGAACGAAGTTTTCTGAAATTCTAAACGATTTTCATTCTTAGAATCAAATCGCCCATCTCTATTTACACTTAATAAAAATATTTTTTTTTTATTAATACTTCATGCCGCACGGCGCTGAGTGCCGAGATTTCAGTGCGCCCATCTCTCCATAGACTATAATGGGAGAAGTAGCTCGCGCTCTGATTGGCTGGGATAGCCGAGCCCCCGCTAGCTCAGCCAATCAGCTCTTTGCAGCCTTTTTACTGTATTTTGAACTGTCCCGCCGTGGATTCTGATTGGTCCAAACTCCTCCATAGGCTAGAATGGGGCTTTGTCGCTCCTATTCTGATTGGTCTAAACTTCTCCATAGGCTAGAATGGGACTTTGTCGCTCCTATTCTGATTGGCTGGTTTATGCTGACCAATGAGAATAGGTTTCAGAATTTGAATTACTGTATTTCCCGGCAATTTCCAATATCATATTTCTTGATATTGTGCTGTTCTAGAGTTTGGGAAAATGTTTTTGTTTTTTTTTATTATGTGTATTTTGTACATTCAGCTCTTTTCTGACACTGTTTTCCGCCTTTATAAAGGCGATTTTTTCGGGAATCACACTCCTGCTGCACGGAGCGGAGCGCCGAGACTTCTGTCGCGATCTTCGATCCGCTTCCTCGCATGTTCCGATCCTGCTTCACTTCGCCTCGGCCGGAGGATTTAGACCAAAAAAAACCAGGTCTGCTTGTCGGAGCTGCCGAGCGCCGCGATTTGGCGAGCCGCGATGGTACATGCCTCGGACTATACGAGCGCGCCGCGTCCCGCCCCGGAACGCCTACACCGCGCCCCACTGCGCCCACTGCCCGCCCCTTCATGCGGGCCGCAGCCGAAAGTGCCGAACGCTGCGTCCGACAGCGGGATTCGGGCTGGGAGGCGCAGTGTACGCCAGAAAACTGGCGTAAAGCCCCTTCATACATGTCGCCCTAAGTCTTGGTGAACTTTATCCAGTATTCTTTATAGAGCTTGTCTGTGTTCGCCCGCGGGTCCCCCCCACCCCTCACCCCCCCGTGACTTTACAGCGGTAGATGCTCCTTTAAAATTCTCTACCTAACTACATAAAATCTTCCAATCTCTAATCTAACTAAATTGTAAGGATCACAGCTAATAGTAGAGGTTTCTCTGTGAAGAAATAGAATAATTTCGCTGAGCTGTTTGGACACAAGCAGAGCGCACGTCCTTCTGCTCTGAGACGCTGAGAGACACTGAGGCTGAACAGGAAACGCTGTTCTATGTAAAACGAGGTCATGTGATTTTTCCAGCCAATCGCAACCATACACATCCCAGTCATGACGTCACACACACATCTCACCCTGCTCTATTCTGTAAGCTGATTTGCTGGCCGCCAAAATGACAGGAAGCGCCGAAAATGGCGCGATCTTAATAGATGATGCACAGATTTTAACCTAAATTATCGCATGATCTAAAAATTTCGATCAACATAAAAACTGTGCCGATTTCAACTTTGTCGATAATAATCGCTCAACACTACTCATCATCAACTACAAAAATCGTCTGACTTGCCAACAAGGGTTTTGCCACCAAATATTAAGTCTTGTTTGACAGAGGGATCAAATACTTATTTCTCACTGCAGAATGCAAATACATTTATATAATTTATGCAATGGGATTTTATGGATTTTATTTTGGATATTCTATCTCTAAATGTTAAAACTAACCTATCCTTAAAATTATAGACTGTTCATGTCTTTGTCAGTGGGCAAACTTGCACAATCAGCAAGGGCTCAAATAAATATTTCCTTCACTGTATATTATATAAAACAATGTTTTGATGTTAGGGTTCACCAATCACCATAAGAATGATATTTTTTTTAAACTATATGAGTTTATTGAATGACAGCAACTAGAGAACCAGATCCCAAACACAGACAAAGATAGAAATGGTTGTTACTGATAATATTTGGAATCTTGGATCTGGTTCTTTAGAGGCATGCACCAACAATTTATACCACTGTGTTGCTGTTTTAATTTATTTTTATTGTTTACCTTTCATACAGACTCATATGTGATGTTGATAATTGATAGTCATGTCTGATTGCATACACTTTACTATATATACACAGTATAGTCAAATTAATATGGTCACCAGCTAAGATCCATAGTAACCAGCGTGTGCAGCATGGACAGCAGCTAGACAAGGTGGACGTGTTTCACTCCAGTCCAGGTTGGTTGTCACTGGTCTCTCGAGTCATGCATACTGCAGTGCATACTTCGACTGCCAGATTGAGCATAGAGAATAATCCACAAAGCAAACACAAAAATTTAGCTAGTTTAACAGGTGCTTAATTGGGTTCAAGTCTAGGGAATTAGGGGGCCAGAGATGCCAATGTCGGACATTTCTAGCCATATAATGTTGCATTGTCTTGTTAAAAGATCCCATCCACCCAAAGAAGACAATCAGAATTTATGTAATCTGCAAGAATGGATTCATACCAATGGCCCTGGGCAACGCCTACCTCTAGCTGCTCTTAGTCAACTCTCCCAATCCTCCCAAGCCCCTCTTCCCCTTCACTAAAACACTGAGACACAGATTGTATAAGTTGGCCACAGCAGCCATTTTATTAACATACACATAAATAACAACTAACTTAAATACGAATGGGAACTACCTTCACCCACATCCCCATACGGTATAACCCTAATACCCCTCCAAACAAACACTTCCTTAACTTCCCGGAAAAATCAACTTGGGGCTGAGGTCCTTGGAGCCAATATCTCCTTTCAACAACCAAGGTCTGGCGAAAACTCCTCCTTTCCTCCTCCGTTTTTACCCCCAGCCGTCACCCCCGGCTTCAGGGCACCTATAGCCACCTCAGGCGGCCAACCATTCCATAACTTGCTCCCAAGGATGCAGCCCCGTGGAGCCCCAACCTTCGCCAGACCAGTATATCCACGAAATTGGGAGCCAAGCTGAGCCTGACCCCCCACTATTTCCACCGACACCAAGGACCCCAACCCGCCACAGCTAGCGCACGTGACAACTTACGAGCGCGACGCCCCCCACAGCCTCAAAGCCCTCTCAATCCCCTCACGAATATATCCCAAGACCATAAATCCAGCCCAACACCAAAATTCGCCTTCCCCATTCTCAAGCTCCCTATGCCTAACCACAAACCCCCCATTCCTCACAACGAACGACGCCACCGACCTATTAAATTTGATCCTCGCCCTATTGATACCCACCACCGAATCCGCGTGCCGCCAAGACAACCTAGGCACGATATTCGACCATATAACCACCAATCCAGGATATAAAACCCACAGCTGCAACATATCGAATCGCATATCCCTAATTAACTCCCTAATGGGATGCAACCCCAGGTCGTTCCCCCGACAGGAAATGCAACTATATCCGGGGCATGGTCCCATGACACAAATGTCTGGAATTCTGGTAGAACTTGGTTCCAGCTTAAACCTCGCTTCCCGATCCACCGCACCTACGCCACGTCTTCTGGGATCCCTAGTTGCCAACCGCTTTCACGCAACGCCGCTCGTTCCGCACCCCAGTGCACATACAAGTGGCAAAAAATCCAAATGAGGCGTTGTCCTGTAACAGAATAAAGACAAAGAAAAGAAGGGGAGGGGTAACCGAAACCAACAACCTTCCTACCAACCCGCTATCAGCCCCTGTTAACCTCCTTCCCCCCTACAAAAAACCTCACCGCCTACTCTCAGATCAGATGCGGGCGGATGTACAATCGGTGCCTATCCGAATCTCACCTACCTATCTTGTGTACCGCTTCAGCAACAAAACCGCAACCAGCCGCCTCCGTCGCGTCCCAATGCGGAAAGAATGCGGCGCGAACTGCGCCGGATCCAAGCCGAGCTCACTCAAACAGCGCCGAAAAACAGCAGTGAACTGGAACCTGGACAAAATCCCCCCATCCGAATGCACAAGCAGGGGGAGGGTCCATCCCTACGTCGTCTCCTATAATCGTCCAAACACCACACTGGGCACATAATTGCTCCATTCACCGCCCCTAAAAGCACCACCTTGCCCTTGCCCCTTTGATCAGTCTTGGATCGACGTATCAGCACCACCAGGCCGCCCGGTGTACATTGGACATCCGCGTCCTGCAAACCCCCAGCCGCCTTTCTACTCGGGCATACCAGCTCGCCGAAAAAGACCAATGAAAACGCAAGCCGAAACAAGCTAACTTCAAAGTCGGAGGAACAGACTACCAACAACTTATGCCCCAGTCTCTCCAATAGGTTAAAAACCACCGGGCACCGCTGATCCCCTGTGACTTCCCCGCCGCATGCCCTTCAAAGCTTGTACCACGAGAAAATCCTTAATTACATCCGTCAAGCCTCGTGCTTTGAACCCAAAGGCCAAAGCCAATAGCAATCTCGTCACCCTGGAAATCGACCAACCTTCATTGGCCACATGACCGACGAGACAAAACAAGGCCGCCGACCTATCCCCTTCCGTGACAAGCGGATCAATGCCCTCCAGCCATCGTTCCCAAAGTGCCCACAAATCAGACTAGGAATTCCACGTACCCGAGGCCAATGATGATCTAACTAAGTGGTTTGCAGCATCCCTACCACATCCCTACCATAATTCCTCGGGGCATTCCAGCCCCACCGCCGCAGCCTCCGGCGCCAGCTTCCGAAAACGTTCCAACTGCGAACGAGACAGAGCATCAGCCAGGTCATTCTTTACCCCTGGAACTTGCGTTGCCACAACCCACGCGTTAAAACCCAAACATCGCAACACAAAACGCCTAAGCAAACAAAGGACGGGAGGAGAGGAAGCCGATAGGGAATTAATGGCCTGGACCACCCCCAGGCTGTCACAATGGAAGCAAATTATTTTGTTCCTGAAACGCTCCCCCCACAGTTCAAATGACAACACGATAGGGAACAATTCTAACAGGGCCAAGTTCCTGACCAAACCCAATTCCACCCATTCCATTGGCCAATGCCCCGTGCACCATTCCCCGTGGCAATACGCTCCAAATCCCACACTCCCAGATGCATCCGTGAAAACCTCCACGTCCGCATTACTCAAAGCCTTGTCCAAAATAATCGATCGCCCGTTATATTGTTCCAAGAACGACTGTCAGACTCTCAAATCCTCCTTAATCCCTGCCGTCAGACGAATAAAATGATGCGGAGCCTGAACCCCCGCCGTTGCCTTTGCTAACCGCCGCGAAAACACCCTCCCCATCGGCATGATCCGACAGGCAAAATTCAATTTACCCACCAAGGACTGTAATTCCCTCAATGTCACCTTCTTACACACCAGTAGCCTCTTAATCTCCCACCTAATATTCACTAATTTGTCCTCTGGCAGGCTACATTCCATCAATACAGAATCAATGCGAAACCCAAAAAATTAATAGTTGTAGTCGGAACCTCTGTCTTATCCGGGGCCAACGGGACCCCAAAACGCCTCGCCACCCATTGCACCGATGCCAACAGCGACCCGCACACCTCTGAGTCCGCCGGGCCGATGAAAAGGAAGTCATCTAAATAATGAATTACCGATGACAACCCCGAAAGTCACATACCACCCATTCCAGAAAGAAGCTAAAAGCTTCAAAGTAGAAGCAGGAAATGGAACAGCCCATCGGTAAACACCGATCTATAAAAAGCGACCCCTTCCAGTAACATCACAACAAGCGTGCACTGTCCGGGTGCACCGTCAGTAAACGAAAAGCGGATTAAATATCCGTTTTTGCCATGAGGGCTCCCTGACCATGTAACCTAACCCAGCGAAGCGCCGTGTCAAATGACATATAAGCCACCAAACAAAACTCCGGGTCAATTCTGTCGTTAACCGATAAACCTATTGGAAATGACAAATGGTGAATTAACCTAAACTTATTGGGCTCCTTTTTTGGGACCACCCCAGTGGGGAGACCACCAAATCCGGAAGCGGAAGAACTGTGAATAAACCCGCCATTCTGCCCAATGAAACCTCCTTTCCCAATTTTTCAGCTACCACCCCTGGGTGTAGCAATACCGATTTTAAATTCCTAACTGAAAAAGGAACCTCATGCGCCGGTGGCGGAATCCGAAAACCCTCTTGAAAGCCCTCCTGTAACAATAAAGCTGCCCTCTTATCCGGATACCTATTTAGGAACGGCACCATCGCGAGAATGTTCACTGCTGTCACTCCCTTGCGAAGGACCAGCCCCTTTTCCCCTCCCTTTGCGCAAACACCTTGATGAGCCGTGGGAGGCTGCACTGCACATGGAACAGCGTGCCTGAAGCGACAATTCGCTCCAAATTTGCATTGACTGTCATTAAATTGCCAGCAGACCCCGGCCTTAAATCCCCCTTGGGACCCGCTCCCTCCTGACCCGATGCCTCCCTGCTGACTGGAGCCCCTTGGCGCCATTACCCTCAACCACAGCCCGATGTCCTTCTGATCCCATCGGATCGAAGGTCCCACCGCTTTCCGCTGACAAAATTGTTCGTCGTAACGGAGCCATGCTTGTCCCCCATAAACCCGCTGTGCCTCGCCTATTGCGTCTATATAGCAAAACAGGGCGGAACAATGTTCCGGAGATTTTTCCCCAATGACGCTCGCCAAAATGGCGAACGCCTACATCCAGTTCTAAAAGTCTGCGGTATTAACCGCCACCTGCGCTTTTCCTACACCTCCTTTTTACTCTCATCCCGTTTACCTTTTGCCAGGTTAAATTTTTCTAACGGCAGGAGAGAAAAAATGTTGACATACTCATCCTGTCAAATCTTTTCTTTTACCTCCTTTTTTAAATGAGCTTCTAGCGGGCCCTCAAAACAAACATAGACCTCGCCTTTTGCCCTATCATCAAGCCGAACCCTATCAACCGACTCGTGTTCGGTCTGAACCGATACAGTCACCCCAGACCCCATGGTCCTGGGCCCACTACCCACTCCCAAATCCCCCACCCCCAAGGGGGGGGGGACCAGACCCGCCGATGATGGTACCTCCGAACTCCATGCCGCTACCAGAGACTGTTGGCCCCCCGACCCAGGGAAACCCGGGAATCGTGCCAAAAAATTGCGTAAAGTACCCGCTAACTCCTGCCACACCATACCCCCGCCGCCAGCTGGAGCAAAACCCACTGCCAAACCCTGTGACGACGGCCCCGACGGCGACAATACCAACATTGATGAATTCTCACCAGGCTGCACAGGAATTGTTATACCGCCAGCCGCTCCGACCGATCCCTGAAGTCCTCCTCCGTGTTCTCGAGTGGCCTCTGCCCAACCTCGAGTCCTGGACTCCGACCGCCGATGATCCGGACCGACATGAACCACCAACCGAATCCTGTCGGCACGCTCCCTCGCTGGAAGACCTCCAGGTGGGTCCCCAATGTGCACTGAAGGCACCAACCCAGACGGGCCGGCCATCCACCAGCCATCCGCGTCCCGTCACGCCCTCCTGCCGTCAGCCAACCCGCCGGCCTCAGGTTCCGTGCTGCAACCCCGCTCCCTGGCGGGGCCCCCGACCGGCTCATCGCCAGGGGCACCTGCCGCGGCCATGGGGATCATGCTGCCAAGAACCACAGCGGCCGTCACCCCCAGGCTGGGATGCCGCCTGCCGCGTTCTGCTGGGCCCACTCACCTAATCGGATTCCTCCCAGGTCGAGCCACCCGCGACCGACCGGAGGAACGCGCCGACCGACCTGGAGGGTACCCGGAGGGGCTCCTACAGCGAATGCGGGCCGTAGGTGTTACCTCCGGGCTGAGACGCTCTGGAGGGCGGGTCCGTTGCCTCTGACCAGTACCAGAACCAGAGGGAACAACAGCAGAGGCAGCCACAGACAATACTGCACTACCCTCACCGAGCGCCCCTCAGGACCTGCTCTGGCAGCCATGTGGGACCCCGCTCCCCAGACGCTCGCCGCAGCTGTGACAAAAGCTCTTCAATACCAGAGCCCCCCGCCGTGTCAGCGCACATGCCGCACTCAAATTGGCGCCTGATCCAATTCAAAAAGCCTCGACTTTATATGCCGGCCCCTCCCTGCGCGACGCGAGTGTGGCTCCGTCCCCTTTACCTCAAGACACGGACAGCGCGCCGGGTCATGTGGGGCCTCCCCTTATGGCTGTGCCCCCATGTCCAGCCCCGTCCTGATTAGTTGATAGTGCTTTCCACATGGATAAGAGGACCAAGAAAATGTCATGAAAACATTTTACAGACCACAACACTACCACCACCAGCTTGTGCATTTTGAGCAATGGTTGTGGGGTTTTTATTTTTGGATGTTTGTTGCTCTGACATACTAATGTTTGATGAAACAGAAAACGTGACTGATTGGAGACTACACTCCTTTGCCAATTAGCAGAGCACAAATTCTAAAACTGCTGGGGAAAATTTTAACCCTTTTTTCTGCAAAAAAAACCCATTTTTGGGGAGAGATGTAATGACCTTTTACTCCCTTTTTTTAACCACATATGCAGTGGGGTTAACAAACTACATTCTTTTTGCAAATCTGATAAATTGCTGCTTTTACCTTTGACAGCAAGAAGGCATATGTATGCAGATTGCACACCTTATATACCCACCAAGCCAACTCACAACACGCAACTTCCTTCATGAGCTACGCCCCTGCCCCCATCAAAAGTAGGGAAAGTGGGCATTTTAAATGAATTTTGCTGGTATGTGAACTTTGTCCCCGTTTGTAAAAATGCTTGATAAATGGGAAGAGTCGGGTAAAAAGCACTCATGGGTGACAAATACATGAATCCTGTATAGCTGCTGTTGTCTCTTGAGTTATTTTTGCTTTTTCTTTTGGGAATTTCTTCTCCTTCAAAAAGGGTTTTTTTGCATATGAAAAAATTATTTACCCCAATATTTAGGAAAGGCAAATAAAACAAGACCAAAATTGAAAAAAAATATTTCCCAGTCCCTTTTTTTTTTTCATATTAAAAAGAGTTTTTTATTTGAAAAATGAACAAATTCAAACATCTCACATCATATCAAAAGGAGAAAAAAAGGGAACGGAATTGTACATAGCATAGTGTCGCAATGCATCCTTTACACATAGATGAGTATTTAAAAAAATGCGTCTCAAGACAGGAATATAATATCCATGGGATGTTGCAATGCGAGTCAAAAAAAGAAAAAAAACGTAGCACAGTTTTAACCCAAGGACTTTTTTATACCAGGGGGTTTTTTAAAACCAATGGGAGTTCCTCATGGGGGGGAAAGGAAGAGGGGTCTGCATCCCCAAGCAAGGCTTTGGGGAGCCCTCAAGAGGGGGGAGGGTTTGCGGGCCTCCCCATGGGGAAGGGCCATTTCACATAGCTGGATTGTTACATCTTTTGGCATAGTGGGACGACAGGAAAATTTCACCCTTATAGGAAATAAAAATGGGGAGAAACGCAGAAATAAAAAACTAAAGAACCATAAAGAAAAGAAAAAAAACATTCAGCCGCTCAGTGGGCCCTTTTTAAGTGGGTATATCAACTCTAAATCGTATCACAAAAAAACAATTTAAACATTCAGAAAGCGTGACGGTTTTTATTTTTTATATGCTAAATTTCGGTAGAACCCTAATTTTAAAAAGAGATCCAGTCCTCACCCGAAAATAAAGGTATTTGGGTAAAACGTCTGGCGGTTTTCCTAAACTCTTTCCCAAACTCCAGCACATGTATTATCTTAATCCAATTTTGAATGGGAAAGGGCTAGCCATGGAGAACCATAAACGAAAGGGGTGATCATTTTTTGCTTCAGGGGGCGAAAAGTAAGGAGGGGGGCCCCCAAAAGTTTTGGGGGGCAGGGGGTTTGAAAAAGGGAAAAATATTTGGGTCCCTTTTTTAATTTTATCCCAGTAATCTTGTGGGGGTTATAATAAAATTAAGGTGATTTATTTTTTTTTTTTTTTTACTATTTGTCATCGGGGGGGCCAAAAGTCGAAAATCGGCAATTAACCAAAACGATTTTCCCCAAGTCGATAATAGATTTTTCGCCGATGACCCTTTTAAAAACTATTGGGGGAGCAACAACACCTCCTTCTTTCACCCAAAAAAGGGCTGGAGGGAACCTTTAAAAACAACCCCAACAGTCAAATGGGTAAAAATTTCAAAACTTTGGGAACAAACCCCTTTGAGAAAAAAAAGCCACAGGAAAAAAAAGTCACAGATCATTCCCTTTCCCCCTCCCGGGACCAAAATGCATGACCCTTTAAAACCCGAAAACACCCACAAATTAAAAAATGCCAGAAAAAGGGATTAAAGATTTTTAACCAAACATTTTACTTGGAAATGAACATTTAATATCCCTGTCCCGGAAACGCAGCAAAGACCCCAAACCTGCATGAACCCCCCGATTTTAAAATGCCGGGAAAAAAAGGGCTTTTAAAACCCCCATTTTAGTTTGAAACCCCAGACCCGACAAAATCTGTCCTGTACCGCAGTATGACCTTAAACCTGTCCCGGGCCCCCAGATTAAAAAGTGCCCCGGGAAAAAGGGGGTCTTTTAACCACCATTTTAGTTGAACTGGGGGCATTGACTATAAACGTCCTGTACCCCATATACCATTAAACCTGTCTGACCCCAATTAAAAAGGGGCCGGAAAAGGGGGTCCCTTTTTAAAACCCCCATTTTAATTGAACCGGACATTGAAACCCTACCTGCCTTTTGGGGCCCCAGCAAGACCCCAAACCTCATGACCCCCCATTTAAAAAGGGGCCCGGAAAAAAGGGGGTTCTTCAACCTTTTATTTTAAATTTCAACGGGCCTTTAAAAATACCTGTCCAAGGGGCACCAGGCCCCCTTAAGCCCCAGAACCC
Organism: Phyllomedusa bahiana; assembly: GCA_025379985.1. NCBI lineage: Eukaryota > Metazoa > Chordata > Amphibia > Anura > Hylidae > Phyllomedusa > Phyllomedusa bahiana. The sequence goes on along the minus strand of JAODAL010061065.1, from coordinate 9,639 downwards.
GCCCTGACCCTCAGATTTAAAAAGTGCCCATCAAAAGGAGTCTTTGAAGCCCATTTTGAAAAAACTGGAAAATTGACTATACCCGGTCCTGGGACCACAGAAAAGAGCCCCAAACCCTGCAAACCCACAGATTTAAAAAAAGCCCGCAAAAAGGAGTCCTTTTAAAACCCCCATTTTAGTTTTTTTAACGGACCTTTACTATATCTTTTCCTGGTACCGGGAAATGACCATTTAACCTGTCCCGACCCCAAAAATTAAAAAAATGCCGGAAAAAGGAGTCCCTTTTAACCCCCATTTATTTAAAATGGGGCATTGACTAAAATCTGTCCTTACCCGCAGTATGAACCCCCCCTTAAACCTTCCTGACCCCCAAATTTAAAAAAGTGCCAAAAAGGGGTCCTTTTAACCACCTTTTAGTTGAACTGACATTGACTATATCCCGGGCCTGGGGCCCAGCACAGAGCCCCCAAAACCCGTTTAATCCCCCAGGGTCACAAAGTGGGGGACTATGCTATTTTTGTACAGGTTTACTGTCCCTTAAAAAATATTTTTTGGGAAAATGACATTTTTTTACAGAATTTATTTTGGGGAATTTTTTTATAGTTTTACATTATTAACAAATTTTCTTTTTTTTCAAGTGTGGGTAACAAGGGAACATCCCCCCCTCCCCGCAAATTTTTAAAAAGGGATTTTTTCCAAGGGAATAAAGTTTTTTAAATTTGAAAACCCCACCCCATAATTTAAAGTCCCAAAACATCCCCCAAAACCTTCTTAAATTGAGAAGACATTTGCCCTCCTTTCTTTCTGGGGACTGAAATTCCCCCAATCAATTTTAATGGTTTTCATTTTTTTTCCCCCAAATCCTTTTTCAATTATTAGGGGCAGACTCCCCTGGGGATCAAATGATCACCCCAACCATAGTGACCCCCAGCCCCAGAAAAAATTTTAAACCTCAAATTGTCATATTTTGGGGTTTCCCCGCCCTGGACCCCTTTTGAACTACTTAAAAACCCCCAAACAGAAATCACCTTTTTTTAAAATCTGAATTTTTTTAGAAAAAAATTTTAAAGCCCCCTTATTTCCCCTAAAAGGGGTTTTAGCCCCGTGCTTGGGCCCTTCCCGCCTCTGTTAACAAAAGGGGGTCCAAGGGTGCCAGACCCTTTCGTTGGGGGTGTGGTTAGAACCCGGCTAGCGTCCTGTCATCTATTTAAACGCAGGGGTTTAAAAAGCCCGGGGCGGAGTTACAGGGGTGCGGGAGAGCCCAGCTGGTCCGTCAACTATTAACATGGTAAAAAAAGCCCCTTATGAACGCAGCCAAAGAAAACAGTCGTCTGAAAACAGAGTGGGGGAACGGAAGTGTGAGTTAAACCTCCAGCCTTTTCCCCCTTACCAGCCAAGGGCCTTTGGGGGGGCGCTTCCCCTCCGTATGAAGGGGGACCCCAATTTAGCCTTTACTTGGAAATACTGGGTGTTAACAGCTCCTGTTCCACCCAGGTGGGCCCCTTTTTCTTGGCATTCTTTTTCTCGTTTTTTCAACTGCTGGATTTAATTGTCTCGCACTTTGTTTTCTGCCCTTGCTCCAACCCATGCCTCTGAAAAAAACTACATCTGGGGCAAGTTATTCCCCGTTTCCCCCCTTGTACAATTCAGAGGGAAATTTTTTTTACCAAATTTTTTTTGTACATGCTAGTTTTTTTTTGGAAAAATTTTTAAATTTTAGAAAACACAATTTTAAAAAAGGATTTAAATCCCCCCCATGTCCCTTTGTTTTTCTTTTTAATTGTATTAAATGGGTTTTTTAAACAATACAGGATTTTAAAAGCTATGTTAAAAAGAAGCTTAAAACAAGTTTATTTTTTCAAATTGTCCAAATTAACAGTGTCCTACCTATTCCTGTTTCGACAAACCTCCAAAACCCCCTTTAAACCAAATCTTGACAATTGTGAAAAACAAATTGGGCTGTTAGAAACAACATTTTTTACAATAGAACCTGATTTTAGCCCGCATTTCACAGCAAAATGCCCCCCAAAAATTTTAAAACCCAATGATCCCCAAAAGCCACTTTTTACAATTTTTGAAAAAACAAATGTCTATTTGAAACAACATTTTTTAGAAAAAGAAAAAAATATTATTTTTCTTTCATTTCAAATCAGCAAGACCCAAAAAAAAATAAAAAAAAAATGGGCCCCAAACCCGCATTTTGTCAACAAAAAAGATCTTCAAAAATGGGGTTAAACCACAGTGGGGGGGTTTAAAAAGAGTTACATTTGGGGCTTGCCCTTTGCTTTATGTTGGAGGATGCTGAGAAGGGGATGATGGGCATTTGTGGCCGTGAATGGGAAGACGAGGAGGTAAGAAAAGCTTTGGGTTCAGGTTGCATTTAAAACCCCTAAAGGGGGAAATTAGGGGCCCCCGCTTTCGTTTCTGAGATTTTAGAGGGCCCTGACCCCCGGGTGACAGGGGCCCGAAAGGTCCATTGCCAAATGACATCCCCCCGGGTGGCAAACGGTTTTGTCGCCAGCACTGGGAAAGGGGAACCTTCTCCGTACCCCTACCTCCATTTTCCTCCCCCCTCTTTTGCTCGCTTACCCCCTAAATTTTTCCCCCATGTTCGGAAAAAAAAAAAATTTTGAGAAGGTTTGGGGGAAATTTTGGGGAAAATTCCCCTTTTTAAAAGGGCGGCCCAAATCACAGCTTTTCTCAAATCCCTCAAATCAAAAAAAAATTTGCTGGATTGAAATTCAAGTGCTAGGTACCCTATCAACAAACTTGACTGACCAAAATGAAAAAAAAAACCTGTCTGAAATTAACGGATAATAAACGGTTTTTTTTGGGCACCTACAATTCACCTGTGGGACTACAAAATTCCTGTATTCAAATTTAACTGCAAAGAAAACTCTATCAACAAATTTGATGACCAAAATAAAAAAAACACCTGTTTTAATGTATACGGATAATAAAGGGTTTTTTTTTTGGGCACCTATCAATTCACCTGTGGGACTACAAATTGGCTGTATTCAAATTTTAAAACTGCAAATAGCTCTACCAACAAACCCTTGACTGCCAAAAGTGAAAAAAACACCTGTCTAAGTGTAAAAAGGATAATTTAAACGGTTTTTTTTGGGCACCTATCAATTAAACGTGGTAAAACTAAAAAATTTGCTGTATTCAAATTTAACTGCAAAGTACTCTTTCAACAAAGCTTGACTGCCCAAAAGTAAAAAAAACACCTGCTGAAATTATACGGATAATAAAGTTTTTTTGGCACCTATCAATTCACCTGTGGGACTAAAAAATTGCTGTATTCAAATTTAATCAAAGTACTCTATCAAAAAGCTTACGACCAAAAGTAAAAAAAACCCCCTGTCGAAATGTATGGGATAAAAACGTATTTTTGGCACCTATAATTCACCTGGGGGGACACAAAATTGCTGTATTTCAAATTTAACTGCAAAGTAGCTCATAAAACAAAGCTTGACTGCCCAAAAAGGAAAAAAAAAACACCTGCTGAAATGTATACGGAAATAAATGGTTTTTTTTTGGCACCTATCAATTCACCTGTGGTGACACAAAATTGGCTGAAATTCAAATTTTAAACTGCAAATGCTCTATCAAACAAGCTTGACTGAAAAAGTAAAAAAAACACCTGCTAAATGTAAAGGGGATAAAAAACGTATTTTTGGCCCCCTATCTTTCACCTGGGTACACAAAAATTGCTATATTCAAATTTAAACGCCAAGTCCTATCAACAAAACTTGACTGACCAAAAGTAAAAAAACACCTGTCTGAAAAGTATACGGATAATAAACTGTATTTTTGGCACCATAAATTTCCCCTTGGTGACTAAAAAAATTGCTGATTCAAATTTAACTCAAATATCTATCAAAAAAGTTTTACGACCAAAAGTGAAAAAAAACCCTATTTTGAAGTTATACGATAAAAAGGGGTATTTTTTGGGCACCTATCAATTCACCTGTGGTGACTACAAAAATTGCTGTAAAAAATTTAACTAAAAGTAGCTCTAAACAAAGCTTACTGACCAAAAGTGAAAAAAACACCTGTCTGAAATGTAAAACGGATAATAAACGTTTTTTTTGGGCACCTATAAATTCACCTTGGTGACAGCAAAAATACTTTTCCCAAATTTAAAAAGCAAATTTAGCCCTATCAACAAAGCTGACTGACCAAAATGAAAAAAAAACACCTGCTGAAATGTATACGATAATAAACGGTTTTTTGGGGCCCCATAAATTCACCGGGGTGACAAAAAATTTGCTGATTTAAAATTTTAACTGCAAAGTACTCTACAAAAAGTTTGACTGACCAAAAAAAAAAAAAACACCTTCTAAGTGTATACTGATAAGAAACGGTTTTTTTTGGCACCTATCAATTCACCTGTGGTGACTACAAAATTGCTGTATTCAAATTTAACTGCAAAGTAGCCTATCAACAAAGCTTGACTACCAAAATGAAAAAAAACCCTGTCTGAAATTTATAAAAATAAAAACTGTATTTTGGCACCTATCAATTCCCCTGTGGTGACTAAAAAAATTGCTGTATTCAAATTTAACTGCAAGTACTCTAACAACAAAGTTTGACTTACCAAAGTGAAAAAAACCCCTGTCGAAATGTATAAGATAAAAAACGGTTTTTTGGCACCTATCAATTCACCTTGGTTTACTAAAAAATTGCAAATTAAAATTTTAAACTGCAAAGAAAAGCTCTATCAACAAAGCTTGACTGACCAAAAAATTTAAAAAAAAAACACCTTTCTGAAATGTATACGGATAAAAAAACTGTTTTTTTTGGGGCACCTTTCCAATTTCACCGGGGGACTCAAAATTGTATATAAAAAATTTAAAATGAAAGTACTCATCAAAAAAGCTTGACTGACCAAAAACTTAAAAAAACACCTATCAAAAAATGTAATACGGATAATAAACTGAAAATTTTTGGCCCCTATAAAATTCCCTTTGGTGCAACAAAATTGCGGTTTCAAATTTAACTAAAAGTAGTCTACAAAAAAGTTTGCTGACCAAAATAAAAAAAAAACACCTGTCTGAAGTGTATACGGAAAAAACGGTTTTTTACACCAAAATTTCCCCTAGTGACAAAAAAATTGCTGTTTCAAATTTAACTCAAAGTACTCTATCAACAAAAGTTTGACTGCCCAAAATGAAAAAAACACCTTCTGAAATGTATAGGGAAAATAAACGGTATTTTGGGCCCTATCAATTCACCTGTGGTGACTACAAAATTGCTGTATTAAAATTTTAAAACTGCAAAGTAGCTCTATAAAACAAATTTGACTCCCAAAAGGAAAAAAACCCCTGTCTGAAATTTTACGGATAATAAACTTTATTTTTTGGGCACCTATAAATTCACCTGTGGGATAAAAAATTGTTTACAATTTAAAACTGCAAAGTAGCTCTATCACAAAGCTTACTGACCAAAAGTAAAAAAAAAACACCTGTCTGAAGGGGTATACGGATAATAAACGGTTTTTTTTTCCCCTAAAATTTCACCTGGGGTACTACAAATTTGCTTATTAAAATTTTAACGCACAGTAGCTAAAACAACAAAGCTTGACGCCCAAAATAAAAAAAAACACCTGCGAAATGTATACGGAAATAAAACGGTATTTTGGCACCTATCAATTCCCCTGTGGTGACTACAAATTTCTGTATTCAAATTTTAACTGCAAGTATTCTATCAACAAAGCTTGACTGACCAAAAGTGAAAAAAACACCTGTCTGAAATGTAAGATAATAAACGTATTTTTTGGCACCTATCAATTCACCTGTGGTGACTAAAAAAATTTGGTTTTCAAATTTAACTGAAAGTAGCTCTATAAAACAAAGCTTAACTGACCAAAAGTAAAAAACCCTGTCTGAAATGTAATGGGGATAAAAAACGGTATTTTTTGGCCCCTATCTTTTCACCTGTGGTACTAAAAAATTTCTGTTTTTAAATTTTTAACTGCAAAGTAGCTCTATCAAAAAGTTTGACTGCCCAAAAGTAAAAAAAAACCCCTTCAAAATGTATAGGGGTAAAAAAGGGTTTTTTTTGGGCCCCCTTTTAATTCAACCTTTGTGACTAAAAAATTGCGATTCAAATTTAACTGCAAAGTAGATCTATCAACAAAGTTTTACTGTCCAAAAGTTAAAAAAACCTTGTCTGAAATGTAACGGATAAAAACGTAATTTTTGGCACCTATCAATTCACCTGGGGTGACTAAAAATTGCTGAAAATTTCAAATTTAAGTGCAGGACCTCTTCAACAAAGTTTTACTACCAAAAGTGAAAAAAAAAACTGTCTGACATGTATACGGATAAAAAGGGTATTTTTGGCACCTATTATTTCCCCGAATGACTACAAAATTGCTGTATTCAAATTTAACTGCAAAGTAGCCTATCAAAAAAAGTTTTCTGACCAAAAGTGAAAAAACACCTGTCTGAAGTTTAACGGATAATAAACTTTTTTTTTGGGCACCTATAAATTCACCTTTGGTGATAAAAATTGCTTATTCAAATTTAACTGCAAAGTAGTCTTCAATAAAGCTTGACTGACCAAAATGTGAAAAAAACACCTGTCGAAATGTAAAACGGATAAAAAAACTGTATTTTTTGGCACCAATCAATTCACCTGTGGTGCTACAAAATTGCTGTTTGAATTTTTAACTGCAAATACCTACAACAAAGTTTGATGACCAAAAGTGAAAAAAACACCTTCTGAAAGTATACGGATAATCAACTGTTTTTTTGGCACCTATCAATTCCCCTGTGGTCAACAAAATTTTGCTTATTAAAAATTTAAAACTGCAAATACTCTATCAAAAAAGCTGGACTGACCAAAATAAAAAACACCTTCTGAATTTATAGGGGAAAATAAAGGGTATTTTTTGACACCACTTTCACCTGTTGACTAAAAAATTTGTGTATTAAAAATTTAACTGCACATAGTCTAAAAAAAAGCTTGACTGCCCAAAATTTTAAAAAACCCTGTCTGAAATGTAACGAAAAAAAGGGTTTTTTTGGCACCAAAACAATTCACCTTGGTACTAAAAAATTGCTGAATTCAAATTTAACTGCAAAGAGCCTATAAAACAAAGCTTGACTGACCAAAAGAAAAAAAAACACCTGTCTGAAATGTAAGGGGATAAAAACGGTATTTTTGGCACTATCAATTCACAGTGGTGACTAAAAAAATTGCGTATTCAAATTTAACTGAAAAATACCATCAACAAAGTTTTACTGACCAAAATGAAAAAAACCCCCGTCTGAAATGTTACGGATAAAAAACGTTTTTTTGGCACCTATCAATTCACCTGTGTACTACAAAATGCTCAAAATTTCAAATTTAACTGCTAAGTAGCTCTATCAACAAAGCTTGACTACCAAAAGAAAAAAAAAAACACCTGCTAAATGTATACAATAATAAACGGTATTTTTGGCACCTATCAATTCACCTTTTTGGTGACTAAAAAATTGCTCATTAAAATTTTAAACTGCAAAGAGCTCTATCAACAAAGCTTGACTGCCAAAAGGGGAAAAAAAACCCCTGTCTAAGTTAAATTTTGGAAAATAAAGGGTATTTTTTGGCACCTACAATTCACCTTGGTGACTACAAAATTGCTGAAATTAAAATTTTAATGCAAAGTACTCTATAAACAAGTTTTTACTGCCAAAATGAAAAAAAAAAAAAAACCTGTCAAAATTAAAAACGAAAAAACGGTTTTTTTTTGGCATCTATTTATTCACCTTTAATACTACAAAATTGCTGTACAAATTTAACTGCAAAGTACTCTATAACAAAGCTTGACTGACCAAAATTTAAAAAAAACACTTGCCTAAATTTTAAAAGATAAAAACGTTTTTATCACCTATCAATTCCCTGCGGTACTACAAAATTGCTGTATCAAATTTAAGTGCTGGGTACCTCTACAACAAAGCTTGACTACCAAAAGTGAAAAAAACCCACTGCTAAAAAGTATACGGATAATAAACGGTTTTTTTTGGCACCTATCAATTCCCCTTGGTGACTACAAAATTGCTGGTTTTAAAATTTTAAAACTAAAGTGCTCTATCAATAAAGTTTGACTTACCAAAAGTGAAAAAACACCTGTCTGAAATGTATAGGGAAAAAAACGGTTTTTTTTGGCCCCTATCAATTCACCGGGGTGACTAAAAAAATGCTGATTCAAATTTAACTGCAAAGAAACTCTATCAAAAAAGCTTGACTGACCAAAAGTAAAAAAAACCCTGTCTGAAATGTATACCCGGAAAAACAACTTATTTTTTGGGCACCTTAAATTCACCTGGGGTGCAAAAAAATTTGCTGATTCAAATTTAACTGCAAATAGCTCTATCAACAAACTTACTGCCCAAAAAGTGAAAAAAACACCTGTCTGAATGTATACAAAAAAAAACGTTATTTTTGACCCTATCAATTTTCCCCTGGTGACTACAAAATTGCGTATTCAAATTTAACTGACATAGCTCATCAAAAAAGCTTGACTGACCAAAAGTAAAAAAAAACACCTGTTGAAATGTATAGGATTAATAAACTGTATTTTTGACACCTATAAATTCACCTGTGGTGACTAAAAATTGCTGTTTTCAAATTTAACGCAAAGTAGCTCTAAAACAAAGCTTACTGACCAAAAGTGAAAAAAACACCTGTCTGAAGTGTATCCCCGATAATAAACTGTATTTTTGGCACCAATCAATTCCCCTGGGGGTTCAAACAAAATTGCTGTATTAAAATTTAACTGCAAAGTACTCTACAACAAATTTTCTGCCCAAAAAGTGAAAAAAAACCTGCTAAATGAAAAACGGATAATAAACGGTATTTTTGGCCCCTATAAATTCACCTGGTGACTACAAAATTGCTGTATTCAAATTTAACTGAAAATAGCTCACAAACAAAGCTGACTGACCAAAAGTAAAAAAAAAACACCTGTCTAAAAATGTATAACGGAAAATAAAGGTATTTTTTGGGCACCATCAATTACCTGTGGTGCAAAAAAATTGCTGAAACAAATTTAATGCTAAGTACTCTATCAACAAAGCTTGACTGACCAAAAGTGAAAAAAAACCCTTCTGAAGTGTATACGGATAATAAACGGATTTTGGCACCTATCAATTCACCTGTGGTGACTACAAAATTGCTGTTTTTAAAATTTTAACTGCAAATTCGTCAGGAATCCCTGCAATGACTTGGAACTTGTTTACGTTTTTGCCCTTAAGTTTGCCCCATTCAAGATGGGGATGGTCTCACTGGTGCCTCTTGTTCCTGTTTCCTTTTGTCAGAATATAAAAAAACTCCTCACCTTTTTACCCCATTCTTGAGTATTTTTTTTTTAAGCTCCTGCGTGGCAGTCCTCTACCCCGGAACTTGCTTTCCCCTTAGTTCCCACCTTTTCGGTTTAACCCGCAAATTTCTAACCTACTGTCATTCAACTGTGCTTTTTCCCTGACTTTGCCTAGGACCAGCTACACTCTGCTGCCTCCTTTCCACTGCATTGGCCTTTCGCGTTTCAAGCCATCCAGCCATTGATTCCACTGAAAACCACTAGTATCGTGACAGGATACCAAGCCACAAATGGAGCCGCGGGGGGCTGGAAGTCCGGAAGCCCTC
>JAODAL010061064.1:0-20546 GCA_025379985.1 Phyllomedusa bahiana | reverse complement strand
AAATACGGGGCAAAGATACATCCCATTTTAAGCCGTGTGAATATAGCTCAACAGAGCAAATGTGTCTTACAATATACATTCAGATTTTACTGGAAGAGGATACATTTTATCTCAGAAATTACTGCCAATTTGCAGAGTTCCTTCCAACTTCTTGAGGAAACATTCTTTCATATGACAGACAAATGTAGATGCCATTATGGTGGCACAATGTAAAAATGTACAAGCAGAGACACCAGATTTACTACTACAGCAGGCCATCTACAAATAGCTATTTCTCTAGATGCTCCCATACATAGCGTGCATGTGTTTTGCACAACAGGAAAGCTAAGCATGCTAGACTCTTGTGATGGCGTATCATCTCCTCAAGAACAAAAGGATCAGGCAGTTGAAATCCAGCTACTCCTTCGTGCTTTACCCAACACTATCCGTCCTTTTAGAGTTGGGAGACTACTATGCTCAGCTAGCACTGCTGAAATTGGTGGGTTTGGCCAACATGTCTGCAGTGTGTGGTGCTTAAGACTTAAAGGGGTTGTCTCATACGAAGATCATAGTTTAAAATGAGGGGACCAAAAATCTAAGCACGTACGTCCATGAACAGCAGCTGAGGCAATGAACGGCGCAGGACGAGTTTTCATTCACTGACTGCAATCAGTGAGTGAAGCGGCAGCTGAGGCAATGAATGGTGCAAGATGAGTTTTCGTTCACTGACTGCGATCAGAGGTCCTGCAGCAGAGAGAGATTGTGTGCAGTCCCATGTAAAACAATTTTGCAACACAGATCTGCAGTCCCATGTAAACACAAACAGATAAAGCGTATAGTTTTGCTCTGTAGAGGTCAGAGGTGTAATAATCTGCAGGATATATCACTGTGTGAGAGAGAGAGATAGAGAAAAAAATCACCCATCTTTACTAGAGTCCTGAATGTCAAATGTCCATTCTAGTTATAAAGTATGTAGAGTGAGAAATTTAGATATAAACTATTTAGTTACGCTTTTCACTTCCCATGATTTCAATGACAGCTGAGAACCTCTCCATTCCCCCAGCTCACACAGAATGAGTCAGCACGTACACACTGTGGGGCGTGTCTGCAGAGAGTGAAGATACTCCCTGCTGGGAGGAGAAACACGCCCCTCCATTTCACAAGCTCTGCTTAGCAACCAGCATAAGCGGCTGCCAAATGCTGGAATGAGACAACCCCTTTAAGCTACCTAACAAGTGTTGGATGAGTCCTGTGACAGGCCTCATTGAGTGTAATAGAGTCCCTCAGGCTTCTGTCATTTTATCAAAGCAAAACAGCATTGCCTCCTCTGCTGTTCTTTCTACAAAATTTGATAGTATTAGTACGGAGTCTGGCAAAAATAGCTGGCAGCTAGAAGATTTGCTGTAGGTTCACATCTGTGGCTAAGGATTAAAAAGAACCTCAGACGCAGTTTCTAGCTGCCAGTTAGGCTATGTCTACACTGCATCGGACAAAAACGGCCTGAAAGCGGCCGTTTTTCCGATGCAGGACTGCAGCTTTTGTCACGCTTTGTGTAAAAAAACGCGGTCGCTTCTCGTTTTACTGACATCGGCCATACAATAGTATTGTATGGGAAGACGCAAAGAAATTGAGAAGCGGCGGCGTATTATACAACAATGTTGTTATAATACGCCGCTGCCGAAAGATACAATCGTTTTCCTGTGCAGTGTAGACATAGCCTTCTGTTCGCCATGTATACATGTATGGGGGGGAAAAAAATTCCTTATGTGCGGGTTGTTTCACTCAGATAACTCAGTAGACTTGATGACAGCAGTGGGATCCACTAGTCCCACAGTGCTGTTGCTGAGAAGACCACTTTGGTGCCACAGTTATCTAGACTGCCACCTCGCTCAATGTGTACAGCATCATATTATGGGTGGTTACAAACAAAAAACAACAGTTTGCTTCAAGATCACATTTTCTACAGAATGGTAATTGGCTACACTGATATCAGTGCTTTGTGGTTGTAGTTGTTAAAGAGGTTGTCAATAAAATTTTTAAAAAGAGCCTCTGTTAGTCAGGAAGGAAGAAAATAGAAAATAAATCTAACTCGTTTGTAAACCCATTACCATTCCAGCGCTGCTGCTGCTCTGGTACTTCTCAACCATGACGTCATATCCACTGGCCACATGATCTTGCAGCCAGTCACTGGACTCAGTGCTCACATGCCGTTCAAGAGCTAAAAGGGTTGTGTCACTACATCGATTTATCTTAACTCAGTCCTGTTTTCTCGTTTTCATTATTGAACTCATGGGCATGTTTACTGGCTTTGCTAAAAAGAGTTTGTCCCCCACATCCAAAAAGAACAGGAATTTTTTGGTTTTTTTGCCAGTACTGCACAGCGCTTTGTTAAAATCAGTATAGTACATAGCTGGAGATCTTCTCTCCCTGAAATGATGGAGGTATGAAACAGGCACTAAAAGAGGTAACACAGATAGGTTCCTAATCTGAATTGAGGTCGCTTTGACAATTGGTAAGATGGGCTTTTTACAGTTTCGAGGCAAAATCGTGACCATAGAGAACCTTACGTTTTCATGTGTTTGCTTTATCAAAAAATTCCTATGTTCCCTTTGACTGTTTTTTTTTTTTTATTTAGTGCAGGTAGGTTTTAGAGTGCTGCTGATATTGGATTGTGTCGCATTTTGGCTTGCCAACCTGCGTAGCACCTATGCATTTTTTTCTAAAAAATGTTTTTTGGATTTGTGGGGACCAACTCTGTTTTTAGGACCTGTTTGTATGGGGAAGTGGCCAGCACATTTTTGGATTTTGCACGGCCCAAATCGACCGAATATAAACAAGCAATTTTTGGACAATTTTTTTTGTTACAGAATTCACATGTTTACAATAAATGCTTAATAGTTTCGATTTTTTCTGGACTGGGCAACACAGTTAGGTTTTTCTTTTTATTATTATTTATTACTGTATAATTTTTATGTAGAAATGGAAAAGGGGTTTTAACTTTAAAGACTGTTTAAATAATGGGGATTTTTGTACATTACCGGTAAAATACCTTTTCTCGTCAATTACATTGGAGGAGGACACAAGCACCTTGGGTATAGTCACTTGCCTTCGGAGGCGGACTACTAGGCGGATCAAACGTGAGTTAGACCCGCCCCGACGGCCTATAACCCTCCTTTGCTGACACAGGCTGATCAGTTGGGACCAAAACGCGGTGCCCGAGAGGAGGTAACAAAAGAGAACCTTAATTCCTGCGACAAAATCGAGGGCGGGGGAACGTGTTCCCCAATGCAATTGGGACGAGAAAAGGAATTTATGGTAAGTACAAAAATCACATTTTCTCGCCAATAGATTCATTCTGGGAACATTAAACCTTGGGATGTCAAAAGCAGTTCCCAGAGGTGGGCAACTAAACAAACCTTCATCAGCAGTGATCAAGCATCAGCCCACTGCTACTTGAAGTACCTTACAGGCGAGGAACCTGCAGGCAGCCGAGGCCAAAGCATGAGTTGGGATAAAACTTAAAAAACACAGAAGTATGGGCCGAAGCCCAGGTGTGACAAAGCTTTTGCCAAACCCCCAAAAGATGTGGGCTGATGCCGAAAACCATCAGGTTGGCCACCAAAACCTGCTCGTGAGGGAGCGAGCCGTGGACCTGTGTAACTTAATGGACCATGATCCGGCTTGGGCAACGGCAGGCCTCGAGGACGCCAAGCACCTGCAAAGGACCCTCACGAATGACCAAGAGGGATGCGTGCCACCTAAAGGATCGAACACAGGGCCGGTAGAACCGAACGGCACTGACCATGCCTACCCAAACATAACTATCGTCTCAAAAGTTGAGGAGGACGAGGGGCATAAAAGAGAGCAGAACTAAGTCTTCATCTAATATGAGCGATGAAACCATCCTAGGGAGACATGAAGAACAGAACAGAGTAATTGTCCTTCCGCAGACCCCAGGTACAGGAGGAGCTTCAGATAGAGCTGCCCGTTCAGGACATTTGGTGCATAGATGTGATGGCCACCTGGAAGCCACCTTCCAGGAAAGTACATAGGGAGACTTCCCGTAGAGGCCCGCGAAAGTGCAGACTGCCTGATTCCCCAAACAAGCATTGTTCACCACGATAAGGTTCGATAGGCACTTCGAACAAGAGGGACCCGAACGCACGACACCCCCTGCAACAACAACCTTAAAGTTAACCTGTGAGCGGATGGCCAGCTGCGTTAGCACAGAATCGGAGAACCGAACTCTGCTAACGCCCCTTCAAGTGGGATCGAGGGCGAGACTGAGCTCCCGCCTGACTGTAGAAAGGACGGCACCCATTAGATAGAACATACACCAAAGGAGTTGAAATTTCTGAGCAACAGACCCTAGGTGGAACTGAGGCCTGCGTGCTCGAATCATGTCTGTATTAACGGAACCGACTACCCAGAGGATCTAGGATTACAGTCCCAACAGCCCCAAGTGAAAATGCAACCACTGGCTACAGTGGGTTGGAGCAGCGGCACTGCGAACAGAAGCTGGGCCGTAAAGGAGACGGTCAAGGACCGTTTGCAATCGGGCACGTGGCAACGCGTACCACGACATGCGGCCATAAACCTAGGTGGAGGAACAAGCTGGTATCCTCTCGATCGAAGGCACTTGTGACCTAAAGGAAGAAGAGGCCTGGGTGAAAAAGACACGGCTACAGACCAAACTGACCCCAAGCAGGACCAGTGAGTACCACTGTCTGCGTTGGGGGATTCCTGGGCCCTGGCCCATATAATCTCGGGCGCTAGGGATTGAGGCGAGATGCCCCTATTTCGACGTCTCGCGCTCATCACCTGGTACGGAAAGGCGAGACTTCGACAGATGAATTGGCCAAATTGGTTTCCCACCCTGGAAGGGGAATTGCCGACAAGGGCGGTACGCTGCTCTAGCCAGCGATAGGCAAGAACCCTTGCAGTTATCGTAGAGAAAGACTGCTCGGCCTCTGGAGTCACGCGTGGAGATTCGGACATGCCACAGACGTGGTGTTGTCGGGCCGAATTGAACTGGGTGCCCTGGATGAGTGGGAAACCCAACTTGAGAGAGCGCTTAAGGAATAGTTTGGAAGTTCCAGTACAATGATTTGACGGATGGTTCCACGAATGACTAAAGGGACCTGCGTCGTTGGGGATGGAAACGGGCCCCACCCCGAAATGCTGGCGTCTGTGGTGATGATCAGCCGTTTCGGGAACAGAAATGACCCTACCCTGATGTAAAACCGGGAAGGATAGCCACCAAGCCCTGGTCGAGATCGAGGACTGGCGGTGGCAGGTTGCACCGTGAGACCAAAAGGACGTTGAGTCCTGCGTCTCAGACAGGGATTGCAGGCTGCAGGGGACGAGCTAAGGACATCGCATCCAGAGGTGGCTACTACAAGCTGCCGACTCTCGCATGCAATTGTGAAGAGTATCAAGGTGCAATCAGACAATAGGGGGACAACGATACTAAGTGCTGTAGCTTCCAGACGGGAGAGCACTCTGGACTGAGTGAGATAAATCATCCCCGAATTCCATCCCTAATAGTTGGGACTCAGACTGGGATTACGGCCAAATTAAACTCCCAGCGAAGCACGCTGCAAACTCCAGGGGATCTGTTGCTGACCAGGAAGGGCATTTGAGGGGAACCAAACCCATGATGCGAAAGGATCGTCATTAGGGGTCGGCAGGAAGGAACTATATGAAGGACCCTTGGTGCAGTTGCGAGGGCCGAACGACAGAGCTCTGAACAGAAAAATGTCGAGAGCATAACTGTGAACGCAGGAATGCTGTAGACTTGGGACAAACATGGCATACTGAGCTGCCCTTCATGGGAATCCTAAAGAGGGCTTGAATAAAAACCTTGAAAGAACGCTCAGATTCGGAGGGCCGGCATTATCACTCCTTGCAGGAGGGAGAGTGCGGATAAGCAGAGGGAAAAATGGACGGGGGGGGGGGGCCCTGAGCCGCTGCCGCAACCGTGCTGGGGAAGCCAAACAGAGTGAATCCTGAAGTGGTGACCTTGCGAATCCAGGTATCGATGACCTGAAACTGCCAGAGTCTAACTGGAACTGGAGGATATGCACCCCACCCAACAAAACCGATTTTCGTGGTGAGGGCCCGGCTCCTCAGACCCAAGCGTAGTTGGGTAAAGGCGCTTGCGCGATTCTGCAAGGGACCATCACGTGAATGCCGCTGCACCGGATGCCTGAAGGGGGCGTATACTACGACCCTCTGTGGCCTCCCCAAAAACGCTTTACCGCAACGCGGAGCGGAAGCGAACAAATAACTCCTTTGGATGGATGAAACCCCCGCCAAAAATTCTAGCTCCAGGGAACGGAGGATCGGCACTGCATTGGCCGACGCTTAGCCATTAAATCGGGTTGACACCAGTGAGACTTCACTGGGACGCAGAACCTCTGAGAACTGTGAAGCGAGATTCCACAACTCCCTTGTGGAAGCTTCCAGCGATAACGTGCTGCTATGCTGCTATGACCATGAACCATGCAAGCTGAACTGCGAAGACGCCAAGTGCAGGTCGCCGGGCTTGCCCTGGCCGCGCCCAAGGCGGAGCTTACAACAACCGTTGAGAACGCCTGTTGTGCCGTCATCATAGGACCGATCATGTCCGAGACAGGAATGGCGTAGACTTATTGAGCCGGGTGACTGGGGTTGTTGTCCCCTGATGGGACCGCCCGACCTCTATGACCCTGATCCTCAGGAAAGGGCAAAGAGACTTAAGTAGGCTGGTAGGAAACAAACGCCCCTGACCGGCTGTGTTTCCACTTCCTGGCAAACAGGTCTCAATTTCAGGTGTCTGCAGGGAACACCAAATGCTCGTCGCTCTGCTCGCCTTCTTAACGGAGACCTCCTCCTGGGAGGCTAAGAACATCTCACCGTTAACATGAAGGGAGTCTTCTGACAGCTGCTGATAAGGGCTTGGATCCGCTGTGTCATCCTACTCAACACTGTCTTGCAGAGACAGAGCAGGGGAGTCTACAACAGAGGCCGTTCAGTCCTGGGCTTTCCGGCTAAGGGCTTGACCGCTGCTGCCGCATCAACAGTTCGGTTCGGCTCAGAATCTGGAGGAGTCCCCACTTGAAGAAGCCGTTATCCAGGCATGGAGCGCTTCTATCTACGAACCACCGGCTGATGGGTGAGAGGTCGGGTGGATGCATATCGAGGCAGAGAGACACTCTAACACTCATACGGGACACACTCCGTACAGGCTGCGCGTGCGCTGGTATCCTGGAGGTGCGAGGCTGACGGCAGCGAGCAGCGACGGCATTCGGCTCTATGGCAAAAACCTATAATCTGGGGCACCTGAACAGGATGATCATTGCTAGTGAGCGAGTATGGGACATGGCACATTATGGGGTTCACGACCCCCTGACGGGGGCGGTCCAGGCCCTGCGGTGGTCAGCAGAGGAACAGCGCAAGGGCACTTTCCGTTGCACATGGGGCAGCCAACAAAGAAATATTCTGTGGCAGCGGGCGCAGGCGGACGCAAGACTCCTCTGTTTTGGGCGCAGGCGGCTTTTAACCCCTCATCCTTGAAACGGACATGGCTGCAACGCGTGTGGGGCAAGGATGGATGGCCTACAGGAGGACAATTTACCATCCCAAGATGCTGTGTCCTCCCCGGTAGCGGAGAGAGCACGCCATCAGGAACCCGGATAGCCGGAAAAACGGCGTTTTGGGACTCTGCCCCCGACACATTGCCCGGGCTGCTGGATTCCTGCCCCATCCTGATTGGGGCCCGGACCATTTGGAGCAATCCCCCGGGGCGCGCACCAGGAAAAGCTCACCGGGCCTAGAAGTTGCAGCCTAGGCCTCCAGAAGCCACAGCCTAAATTTGGATTCGCGGCCCACGGCTGGAACACTGCCTCAGCGGCTGAGTGGTACCCACAGCCCCTGGGGAGACTTACCCTGCCCTCCCCCCTGTCAGGAATAAAGCCATATAAGGTGCGGGTTACTGAGCGTTACGTGCAAGTACCGCAAAGTAACTGGACGTCACGCAGCGTTTCCAACATGGTGTGGTGGGGGATCAGAGTGAGAGGGGGCGCAGAGGGGGCCATAGGGCAAACCTCCCATGTGACACCCCAAAAATGAACCTGCGCTCGAACGCACAAATTGCTCAGCAGCAGGCGACCTGCGCCCGCGGAAACGACAGGGAGCGAGAGGTGAGTGCCAGACCGGAAGGGTACTTGTACACCATAGGGTGACTATGGCCGGCCGAGGGCGATAGCGGGGGTCAAGAAGACCCAGCTGGAGCTTCGACCCAGGGGACTACCCTGCGCCAGTGTGCGGCTGCTGCGCCCGGCGGAAAATCCTCCCCCTACGGGTGCACCCCCTTGACCAAAAAACTGCTGGGGGGCCACAGTCAACTATAGAAAGAAAGTGTTACAAACCCCCGACCACCCCCAAAACGGAGGAGGTCGGGGTACTCACCTATCCGACATCTTCGGGCGTCGCGGCATCACTCCTTCGGTACCATAACACACAACGGTGAGGTTACCAGAATCCATGAAAAAAAAAAACGCGGAGGCGGCAGGTGGGGACCGGTGAGCGGCGAAAAGGAAGGCCAGCCAGCTCTCGCACTGGCTGTTTTCCTGACGCCCTGAGGGGGGACAGCGTCGTGGTACCACTATGCCTTGACGGCCCCGCTGATAGGTGAGAGCCAGGGGCTCGATCACCTTCCAATGGGTGAGAGCCGAGTGCTCAATCACCTTCCCAGTTAAGAGCCGGGTGTTCAATCACCTTCCAACAGGTGAGAGCCGTGTGCTTAATCACCTTCCTACAAAGGAAAGAAAAATCACCAACTCTGCAGAGCAGCGTCTGCCTCTACAGACACTAAGCTGAAAACTGATTCGCCTGGGGGTCAGCAGGGGGATATAGGCCGTCGGGGCGGGTCTAACACGGTTGATCTGCCTCGTGTCCCCCGCCGAAGGCAAGGGCCTATACCCACGGTGCTGGGACCCCCAATGTATTATTGGCGAGAAATAGTCATTAGAAAAAAAAAACTTTCTTACGCTGCAACATCAATAGCTTGATCCATATTTTATTGCTGTGTATTGTGCTTGATCATGTTCTACTATTAAATCCAGGCTCTAACATGGTTCTAAAATAGCAGTAATATGTGTCTTCATTAGGCCCTCTGATGCCATGATTACCCATTGGCACACCCTTAATTGTGTCCAAGAAAGAGAGAAAGGGGATTAAGTGAAAGAGGGAACCCTCTTTCTAGCCACTTCTATGGCTATTGAGCCTAGCATCTAAGTTGTTAAACAGTCAGACTCAAGATATCTCAAGTCCCCGTCTCAGGTGATCCCACTCCATTTATTCCCTGAAACTTCTACTGTACATGCATGGTTGATGTTAAGAAGAGGATCAGATTATAACTACTTAAAAAAATTAATAATGTAATACTGAAACATCATGCTGTTGGAAATATTTAACTCTATTACCTTTGGTGTTCTTGCTTCTGCCACCTATAACTTCAATAGATGACTTTGCTTTTGTGGACAATTCTTTATCATTACAGTAATTGCATGCTCTATACAAAAAAATACAAAAAAAACATATATTGAACAAGATTTTAAAAGTAGATATACAGTGGGAAAAATAAGTACATACCTACAAAGAATGGAGAGATCTGTAATTTTTATCGTAGGTACACCTCTGTGAGACAGAATCTAAAAAAATTCCAGAAAATCAAATTGGATTTGATACAATAGAAAAACAGAACTTGATATTTGGTCCAGAAACCTTTGTTTGCAATTACGGAGGTCAGACGTTTCCTGTAGTTCTAGACCAAGTCTGTACACATTGCAGCATAGATTTTGGCCCACTCCTCCATAAAGATCTTCTCCAGATCTTTCAGGTATTGGGGCTGTTGCTGGACTACATTGAGTTCCAGCTTCCTCCAAAGATTTTCCATTAGGTTCAAGTCTGGAGACTGGCTAGGCCACTTGAAATGCTTCTTACGGACCCACTCCTCAGTTGTCCTGGCTGTGTGTTTCGGTCCACTGTCCTGCTGGAACACCCAGTCACAACCCATGTTCAATGCTCTTACTGTGCGAAGGAGGTTGTTAGCCAAAATCTCATGATTCATGGCCACATCAATCCTTCCTTCAATACGGCGTAGTTGTCCAGTCTCCTTTGCAGAAAAGCACCCCCTAAGTATGATGTTTCCACCCC
Organism: Phyllomedusa bahiana; assembly: GCA_025379985.1. NCBI lineage: Eukaryota > Metazoa > Chordata > Amphibia > Anura > Hylidae > Phyllomedusa > Phyllomedusa bahiana. Next base: position 10,367 of record JAODAL010061064.1, on the reverse strand, counting down.
CATGCTTCAGGGTTGAGATGGTGTTATTGGGGTTGTACTCCTCCTTCTTCCTCCAAACATGGATAGAGGAGTTGATACCAAAAAGTTTTATTTTGGTCTCATCTGACCACATGACCTTCTCCCATCCCTTTCTTCCGAATAAATCCAGATGGCCCACTGGTGAACTTCAAACGGGCCTGGACATGTGCTGGCGTGAGCAGGAGGCCCTTGCGTGCCCTGCAGGATTTTAATCCATGACGGTGTAGTGTGTTACTAACAGTGATCTTTGAGAATGTGGTCCCAACTCTAGTCAGGTCATTGACCAGGTTCTTCCATGTAGTTCTGGGCAGATTCCAGACTTTTCTCAGAATCATACTTATCCTACAAGGCGAGATCTTCCATGGAGTACCAGACCAAGGAAGATTGACAGTCATCTTGTGTTTCTTTCATGTTTTAACCCAGTGGTTCTCAACCTTTCTAATGCCGTGACCCCGCAATACAGTTCCTCGTGTTGCGGTGACCCCAAACAAAAAAATAAATTTTGATGGCTACTTCAAAACTGTAATTTTGCTACAGTTTTGATTCAGAATGTAAATACCTGATATGCATTTATGTAATCTCATTTCTACAAATTTAAACATAATTTAAACTATTGATTAATCACAAAACAATATTTAATTTTATGTTGAGAAATATTTATTACTAATTCCAATAAATAACATTTCCCATGGCATTGCATGGGTTTATATAGAACAACAATTCAAATTAAATAACATGTCACCATGGCATAGCATGGGTTTAAATAACAACAGTAAAATAACAGTAACAACAGTCAATATTTTGCAAACAGTATGCTGCCAATTCAGTGAGATGGTTGTGGTTGCTTCTTGCTTACTAATTCAGAAATTCTTAGGACAGTCTTAGCAAGGGCACAGCGAAGATCATTTTTCACAACAAGTCTACTTCGGTATTTAGACTTGATTACCATTAAGCTGGAAAACCCTGTTTCGCAAAGATATGTTGTTGGAAATGGAAGAAGAAGGCGCAGCACAGTCTCAGATACAATAGGACATAACTGTAAACACTTAATCCAGAATTTTGTCAGTGGCATCGTAGAGAAATCTGTTCTCGCTGCATCATTGTTAATTAGGTCAATGAACTCTTCTTGCGCTGTCTCCGGAACATCTTCAACTTTCACTGTGAATGGACTTCTGGCAAGTGCAAATGGGGTGTCAGGTAGATTAGGAAAGTATGATGAAATTTCATCTGCAAGCGTGTGCAAATGTTCTTTCACAGAAGTTATCATCATAATTTTTTTGTCTGGCTCAATGTCATGTTCCTCAAAGAAGGCAGATAATGTAGGAAACATGTAAATTTTATTTTCATCCAATTTATTTTTCCAAAGCTGAAGTTTCATTTGGAATGATCTAATTTTTTTGGACAAATCGAGGCATGTTGCATTTGGTCCTTGCAGTGATAAATTTAAGTAATTCAAGATGACAAAGATGTCCACCAAGTAAGCTATTTTCTGCAGCTCAGTTTTATCGCTAAAAAGTGCTTCGAATTGCGGTCTTGCTTTCTGATTAAAAAATGTTTTCAGTTCCTCACGAAGCTCAAAGAAACGTTTTAAAACTTTTCCTCTTGACAACCATCGGACTTCAGTGTGAAATAACAGAGCATGGTTTGGCGCATCTAGCACGTTGCAAAAACAGGCGACTGTTTAATGCACTCGACTTAACAAAATTGACATGTTATGACGCTTTTCATTACTTCTTGAAAATCTTGCGGCAGTGTCTTAGTCGCTAACATTTGGCGATGTATCATTCAGTGTGTTCCGATTGCGTTTGGCGATTCATTTTGTACCAAAAGTTGAAATCCTGAGCGACATCCGAGCATAGCAGGAGCGCCATCTGTGCAAACACCGCAAACCTTTTCCCAGGAGATGTTATGCGCTTTTAGAAAAGAACCATCTGCGTCAAAAACATCATGTGCAGTTGTTGTTGTTTCAAGCGGTTTGCAAAAAAGAAACTCATCTTTAAAGTCACCATCATTAATATACCTCGCGTAAACCAATAACCGTGCACAGTTTGCCACGTCTGTAGATTCATCAAGCTGGATACTGAATATTAGTAGTGGTGCAGATTTAATTTCTTGGATCACCTGATCAAGAATATCGGCAGACACGTCCTCTATTCTTCTGCAGACAGTGTCGTTAGATAAGGAAATTGCATTCAATTTCTGAACATATTAATTTCCAATTATCACTCGAACTATGTCCTTTGCAGCTGGCAACAGTAAATCCTCAGCAATGGTGTGAGGTTTCATAGCTCTGGCGATTCTGAGTGCCACCAAATATGATGCTTCAACAGCTGCTACATTGTGTTTGTGGTACTGGCCACCAGTGTCAAATCTCGATTTCTTGAGTCCATCAGCTTTGCTTCTAAAATAGTCGATATCCTTGCCAGCAAAGCTTGGATGCTTGCTATCAAAATGGCGTTTTAGTTTGTTTGGCTTCATAGATTCAGCTGAGAGAACTTCACAACAAATAACACATTGTGGTTTCTCAATTCCAGCTGTAATTATTGAGGTAAAACCATACTGCAAGAAATCCTCAGTGTATTTTCTTTTTCTAATATTCTTGTCTACACGATCCATTGTCATGAGACGGTTTGCTAAAGAAAAAATAAAAGATGGTCATGTCTAAAGAGTTTGTTAAAGTTTCCTATTATTTACTATTCCCTGTGCTGTTTTCTATTACACACCTGTTACTATGACCAGGGGGCCGTATTCACATGCTTAACTAGTGGCAAGTTTTCTATATAGAACAGTGCGAACTACGTCATAGGATACACTGTAGTTTCTGCACAGCATGGCATCTTTTAGGGCTCTTTCACACTATGAAGTAGGGGTTTCTGCGGTGGAATCCACATCTCATTTACTTCAATGGGAGACCCGTGAATTCCGCCGAAGAGAGATCCCCTGTATGGCAGAAATGCAGTTCTGGCGCATGTCTCTAACTCCTATTTAAGTCAATGGGAAGCTGCGGCGGATTACGCTCAAATATAGAGCATGTTGCTTAAATTTTTCCACGCTAGGAAAAAGCCTAGTGTGGAAAAATTAAGCAACATGCTCTATATTTGAGAGGAATCTGCCGCAGCCTCCCATTGACTTAAATTGGAGAGGAAGAAATGTGTTGGAAACTGTCATTTCTCCGGCTCTAATTGAAATCAATAGAAATCAATAGAGGCTGCGGCGGATTGTGCGGTAACCCGAGATTCTCGGGAGCTCTCTTCCACAAAATCTGCCGCACTTGCAATGAAATCAATAGGAAGCGGATTCAATGCCGGAAACCGCTGATTTCAGCAGTTTCCTCATTCAGAATATGGGAAAATAGTGGGAGATATGGTAGATAATTATACATTGGGGAACAGTGTGAACTACATCTTATAGTATGTATGGTGCTTTGTGTAAGTGTAAGCTGTTTTGTGTACTGTGTAATGATTACACACAAAGCACCTTACACTTACACAGTATTGTGTGTACTGTTTTTACATTATTAACCTTTTTTACATCAGCAGAATGTCAGCAAGCGCCGGACACAAGTAATGCGGTGCTATGGACTGTGGTGCGTTCCCCCCGCCTCTTAGGCCCCGGACGGATGATGCAATCATGTCTGCGCATGTGCTCATGCATTCAGTTTGGAACGCGCATCCATAACGACGTGCGTTCCAGCTGAATAGCGCTGCTGCAGATGGTAGCGCGACTTCTCAGCAGCTAAAGCCATCGGAAATATGTATTTTCCGATGGCTTTAGGCAGGGATGTTCCTAGGTCAAAAAGCACTCAGGGCGAGATGAAAATTTTTCGCCCCGCTCCTCCCCCCCAAAAAGGCAATTTTTGTTTCTGCATCACCCGGCTATAAGAGGCACATATGTGGGGTTACATATGTGTGACACTTCCGCGTTGTACCTCTACATGTCACATACATATAAAAGTACCGCTCAGAGCCGTTACATAGTTGTAACCTTATACAGGGGACTGTGAGTGGTACATGGGGGGTTACATATGTGTGACGCCTCTGAGCGGTACCTCTACATGTCACATACATATAAAGGTACTGCTCAGAGCTGTTACATAGATGTAACCTTATACAGGGGGTGTGAGTGGTACATGGGGGGTTGCATATATGTGACGCCTCCGCGGGTACTCTACATGTCACTACATATAAAAGTACCGCTCAGAGCCGTTAATAGATGTAACCTTATACAGGGGGGCCTGTGAGTGGTACATGGGGGGTTACATATATGTGACGCCTCTGAGCCGTAACTCAGTCACTCATAAAAGGTACCTACTGTTTAGATAACCTTTACGGGATGTGTACATTTTAATGTGTGAACTTGGTTACTCTACTGTCCTACAATAAAGGACACCAACGTTATGTTTACGGGGTGTGAGTGTCTGGGGGTATAATGTGCTCTTAGCGGTCCCCCCCCCCCAAAAAAAAAAAAAAAAAAAAACTTTCTCTTACATATAAAGGTCCAGAGCGTTACATAGAAAACCCTTTATGGGGGGTGTGGTGGTAAGGGGGGTTTAAAGGGGTTTCCCTTTCCCTTACCCAATCATTATTTAAAAGGCCATAGGGTTACTAGATGAATTTAAAGGGGGTTTGTGGGGGTCGGGGGGGTTAATATTGTGACCGGGGTACCTCCCCACATGTCACCATACATATAAAAGGTACCGCTCAGAGCCGTTACTAGATGTAACCTTATACAGGGGGGTGTGAGTGGTACATGGGGTTCATATTGTGACGCCTCTGAGCGTACCTCTACATGTCACCATACATATAAAGGTAAACCACTCAGAGCCGTTTCATAGATGTAACCTTATACAGGGGACTGTGAGTGGTACATGGGGTTTTCATATGTGTGAACTTTCCCCGTTGGGACCTCTACATGTCACATACATATAAAAAGGGACCTCAGAGCGTTACATAGATGTAACCTTTTACAGGGGGCCTTGAGTGTACGGGGGTAGACCTCACACCTCACATGTCACATACAATAAGTACTGACTCAGACGTAATAGATGAACCTTACGGGGGGCCTGTGAGTGGTACAGAGGGTTACATACTTGTGACCTCTGGCGGTACCTCTCATGTCACATACATATAAAGGTACCACTCAGAGCCGTTACATAGATGTAACCTTATACAGGGACTTGAGTGGTACTGGGGGGTACTAGTGTGACGCCTCCGCGTGGTACTTACTGCACAACATATAAGGACCACTCAGACTTACATGATTTACCTTTACAGGGGGCCTGTAGTGGTACGGGGGGTTACATATATGTGACGCTCCGCGTGGTACCTCTACATTTAACATACATATAAAGGTACCACTCAGAGCCGTTACATAGATGTAACCGTGTCCGGGGGGGCGGGGGGAGGCTGTGATTGGCACATGAGGGGTTACATATGTGACCCCTCATGTGCCACTCACAGCCCCCCCTGTAAGAGGGGGGGGGGTAAATGTAATGTGCATATCACGTAATGGCTGTGTGTGGTACAAGTAATAGGTTAATAACCTATTACTTGTACCACACACAGACATTGCATGATGCTATGGATGTGTGTGTGTGTGTGTGTGTATTTTACACTGAGTTACCTTGCAGTCAGGAACAGTCCTGCCGTACAGTATCAGCGTTCTCTCTGCACTGAGCACGGCAGGGCTGTTCCTGATGCTTGGTACGTAGTGTGTGCGGTGCGTGCAGCACGCTTTCAGTGTCCTGCACGCACCGCCCACAAGGACTGGCAGCACGTAAGTCCGTGCTCGCCGCAGCAGCTCACTGAGCCATCAATGCAGAGAGTAACGGTGCCCAATGGTCCCCTCTCCTAGTAATTCAAACGGCGCCGGCGCCCACAGCGCTTTCCTGCATCATTAAGCAAGTGCGGCACCGCAGCAGCCAGCTCTCTGTCCGGACGGCGCCCCCTCAGCTCTCCGGCCGCCAGCGCCCGGCTTGGAACGGCCCTGGCGACCCTGTGTTTTGGTCGTCCGACCCCCGCCGGGGTCGCGACCCACAGGTTGAGAACCGCTGTTTTAACCATTGTGCCAACAGTTGTTGCCTTCTCACCAAGCTGCTTGCCTATTGTTCTGTAGCCCATCTCAACCTTGGGCAGGCCTACAATTTTGTTCCTTGTGTCCTTAATACCTATTTGGTCTTGGCCATGGTGGAGAGGTTGGAGTGTGATTGATTGAGTGTGTGGACAGGTTTCTTTTATACAGTTAATGAGTTCAAACAGGTGCAATTAATATTGGTAATGAGTGCTGAGTAGAAGGGCTTTTTAAAGAAAAACTAACAGGTCTGTGGCAACCAGAATTTTTGCTGGTTGATCGGTGATCAAATACTTATTTGTTAAAATAAAATGCAAATTAATGTAAAAACCATGCAATGTGATTTTCTTTTTTTCCTTTTTAAATTCTGTCTCTCACTGTGTACCTACAATACAAATTACAGACCTCTCCATTCTTTGTAGGTGGGAAAACTTGCAAAATTTCCAGTGTACCAAATGCTTATTTTCCACACTGTAACTAAAGAACGAATCATACACATCATTTAGGTCTCTTAAAGGCATTTTCAGCTTTGTTTAAATTAAGCATAAAAGGCAATATCTAGTAGAAAAAAATTCACCACTAATTTCATGATTTAAAAAATGTAGCTTTTACTAACTTGTGCTAGCAAAAAAGTGCCAATACGCTATCCCGTTCTTCAGTCACATGGAAGTTTTGTAGTTTCTTCCTGTACAGTGACATAGTGACACAGCAGCATAAGACTCGCCCCGTATTTCATGGTGTACTGCGCTCTAATACAAGCGAAATGCGCCCCAATCATTACGGTAATCCACAGTTCTCATAGAGAACTATGGAATACGCCTCCTCTCCCCGCTCGTAGAATAAGATCGTATTGTACGAGCGGGGAGATAATTGACATGTCATTTATTCACAGCGCTTACCCACCACGAGTAATGACAGTCTATGGGCCGGCGGGCTGCCAGCCGCTTCCCGCACCGTGGGAGTACGCGCCGAGCTTCTGAACATCCGGCGTAATTGCGTGGCGTACTGTACACCCCGCAGTTAACCCGTGTGAACATACCCTAAGTGTGGATTTCTTTAAAAAAAACTTTTAAAAATTGCCTAGCATAAAAATTTTCTGCAGCCCACAACTTTTTAAATGTTTCCATTGCAGATGTGTGATGGCTTGTTTTTTGTGGGCTTAAGTCCAGTTTTTATTGGTACCAATTTGGAGTATATGTGACTTTTTGGTTAGATCAATTATTATTAAAGGAGAAGGGAACATACAAAATATATTGCAGTCAATCATTACAGCTAGAAGATATACTGTACACTACACAGCTGATACACTTGATACAAATCAATACAAATAATCTGAATACATATCTGCAAGTTTGAATACCTATATCCTCAATTAAATTGAACCAAAAAAGGTACACTAAACAACAGTAAACGAGACAAAGGCAAAAACAGTAGGAGAGATAGGGGAGGAAAAAGGTAACCATTAGGCTGTGTTCACACGGCTTAAATTGGGACGTATTTCAGCCCGTATTTCACGGCGTACTGCGCTCAATACGGGGCAAAGTACTTCCCAGTCATTACGGTAATCCACAGTTCTCATAGAGAACTATGGATTACGTCTCCCTCCCCGCTTGGACAATACGCCGCACGGGGAGATAAGTGACATGTCAATTACTAGCGGCGAACACGCGCCGCTAGTAACGATGGTCTATGGGGCTGGCGAGCTGCTAGCCCCCGCCCCGCGGGATTCGGCCCGAGCCCCCGAAGTCCCGGTGTAATTGCGCCCCGCAATTATGCCGTGTGAACATACCCTTATGATATTAACTTAGTTTTTACAGAGAGAAATTAAACAATGTATCTAAAGTCTCTGGAAGCTCATCCATGAGCGAAACTTGTCAGACACTTCGAATAAAATCCAAGGCTGGAGGTAGGATCATCAGAAGTGGCCGTAAATTCCGTATGTGTGACTTTTTAATCACTTTTTATTCCATTTTTTCTGGGATGCAGGATGAACAAAAATGTATTCCTGACAATTTTCACCAATTGGGAAAAATAACATATATAACATATATAAGATTGGAGCTTTACAGACACAGCAATATCAATAATGCAATTTTTTACTCTTCCTTTTTTATATGACAAATGGGAAGTCTATTTTTTTTTTTTTTTTTTTAATCAAAGAATTCAAAATGCCATTCCAGCCTTCCTTGTTAGGACCAAGTAGGTCCTGTACTTTATTTGTTATTTCTTCTTCTATGTTTCTATACGTCTTTTCATGACTCTTTTCTCATACCCTGCCTAAATGGTACTTTTGTCGATTTGCCACACCTTATAGATTTCCTAAAAATTCTATGCAATTCTCTGCATTGCCTGTCACAATTATAAGTTATGGATGTGCATCTAAGGACACAGATTTTAAATATAGTTCATTCCAAACAGTTTACCTTTCTAATAAACCTTTTTTTCTCTCTCCATTTTGGCATTTAGTTTGTTTACTTAAGTGATCACCTTGAGCTTCACTTTCTGAAGACTTGCTTAGCTCCATGTGTTGTTGGTTCACCTAAAAATTACAAAGATTTTGGCTTGTTAGTGGCAAATAATCTTTGCTTATTCCCTCCAGAACCTGGGAAACAAAGCATTATGTAATTATTTTTCTTGCATAAGTGAAGGAAGCATTCTGCATTTGTACTGTGAGTGCTTACACCCACTAAGGTTGTTGGCATATAAATCCCATATGGATCTGAAATACACATCCATACAGGAATCCACATGCCCCCTTGCAAACCTCCATCAGCCTCATATGTACAGGAGTGTTCTCCTCTAGAGGCAATTTGATTCTGTCAGATTTTTGCAGAACCGGAGGATACTGAGGTACAACTAATTATAGGTTTCTATAGCTAGGCCAGCTTAGTCATGATGACACAACCCCTTTAGTTATGGTTAGTGTGTTAGGAATTGCTAAAAGTGTTCCCTTTATGGGATATCCTTAAACCATCTCCTGAGCACTCAAACAATAAAAAATGCTATAAAGCATTTTTAATATAATACTTTTCATAACATTATACAAAGCAGCAAATGTTAACATAAGCAGAAACAAAACGTACCTGTTGTTCAATGGTCTCTGCAGGTGGCTGTTGCTTATTCTTATGATATTTCTCATTTGTGGCTAAAAAAAAAAAAACATGTAAGTTAGATATATATATATTATCTCACAGATGGAAAGAACTTATAATTACTTTACAACTCTGGTTATTTATATTTGATGTTTGATCAGTTGATTAACCCCTTAAGCCGAGCACCTGAAAAGTAGTTAATGACCAGAACATTTTTTTTAGTTTTTGCCTCCTTGCGTTATAACAGTTATAACTTTTTTATTTTTTGAATGACGCAGTTGTATGAGGCCTCGTTTTATTCGAGATAAGTTGTACTTTATGGGGGAATAGTTAAAGTTCACTTATAAATAATTGCAGAAATTTTTTACATTTAAAAAAAATAAATAAATAAATGTTTTTTTTACACCATTCACATTTCACACTTAATAACTTCATAGATAAATTAAACAGGATATTACGGTCGTGTGGATACCTAATATGTGCAGGTTTTTGTGTGTGTGTGTGTGTTATGTATACACAATAATTTTTTATTAAATATTTATTTTTATTTTATTCTTTTTTTATTTTTTTTTTACACTTTTTATGTGTGTTTAACTTTTTTTTAAAAATCCCATGAAGGGAGAACTGTTTTAAATTTAATATTTTTTTTACACTTATTAATGTATTATCATATTCATATATGCTAATACATTCCAATCTGTGTCAGTCTGACACAGGCGGTGATCAGGACGCCACACAGTGTGCCCTGGTCACTGGCTTGTTAAACAGACAGCTCTGGGGCCACTCTAGGTCCCCAGGGCTGACTGTGCAGCCATTCCCCGGGCTCTTTCAGGTCACCGGGTGTTCCAATCCCCCGACAGAGCAGGGGAAAGCCCCGATCTCAGCACAGCTGCGGCGCCCGGGCGCCGCAAACTGCGATGTCTGCAGTGACGTCTTAAGACGTTGCTGCAGACGAACGACCTACACCAGCTGACGTCTAAAGTCAGCGGGCGGTCGTTAAGGAGTTAAAGTAAATGTAAGGAAAGGTAAATAAAGACTATAACATTGCTTTTTGATCTTGCTTTGGTCAGGAGATAAAGAAGATTTTATCTCCTCCTAGAGCACAAAAGTTTCACTGGTTGCCAATCATTAGAGACACTGGAGCAGAGGCAAGATAGCTATGGAACAGGGAAGGGGGGGGTTAAATAA
>JAODAL010061063.1:0-20546 GCA_025379985.1 Phyllomedusa bahiana | reverse complement strand
AACCCCCAAACCACACCCAGGGGGCGCAACTGTGAGGGGTCCCCCAACTGCCCCCAAACCACCCCCCGGGGGCACAACTGAGGGGTCCCCCAACTGCCCCCAAACCACCCCCAGGGGGCGCAACTGAGGGGTCCCCCATCTGCCCCCAACCCCCCCCCCGGGGGCGCACCTGAGGGGTCGCCCCACTGCCCCCTACCCACCCCCCGGGGGGCGCCACTGTGAGGGGTCCCCCAACTGCTCCCAAACCACCCCCCGGGGGGTGCAACTGGGGGGGGCCCCCAACTGCCCCAAACCCCCCCCCGGGGGCGAAAAGTGGGGGCCCCCCAAGCTCCCAAACCACCCCCAGGGGGCGCAACTGTGAGGGGTCCCCCAACTGCTCCCAAACCACACCCAGGGGGCGCAAGTGTGAGGGGTCCCCCAATCCCCCCCAAACCACCCCGGGGGCACAATGAGGGGCCCCCAAACCCCCCCAAACCCACCCCCAGGGGGCGCAACTGAGGGGTCCCCCAACTGCCCCAAACCACCACCCGGGGGCGCAACTGTGAGGGGCCCCCCAACCCCCCCCAAACCCCCCCCCCCGGGGGCAAACTGGGGGTCCCCACCTGCTCCCAAACCACCCCCAGGGGGCGCAACTGTGAGGGGTCCCCCAACTGCTCCCAAACCACCCCCAGGGGGCGCACCTGTGAGGGGTCCCCAACTGCCCCCAAACCACCCCCGGGGGGTCAATGTGAGGGGTCCCCCAACTCCCCCCCCAACCCCCCCCCGGGGGCGCAACTGAGGGGCCCCCAAAACTCCCCCAAAAACCACCCCCCGGGGGCACAACTGAGGGGCCCCCCAACGCTCCAAAAACCCACCCCCGGGGGCGCAATGGGGGGGTTCCCCAACTCCCCCAAACCACCCCCCCGGGGGCGCAACTGTGGGGTCCCCCAACTGCCCCAACCACCCCCCCGGGGGGCCCCAACTGTGAGGGGTCCCCCAACTGCCCCCATACCATGATCTGCCCTGCGATGTCCCTCAGATCCGGATCTCTGCTCAGCAGCCCCACAAAGCGGCTCTGCAGGGGAAGAGAAGCAGATCAATGGTGAACGCCACGGTATATGCTCCCCTCATACACAGCGCACCCCCCTACTACACAGCGCACCCTCCTCATACACAGCGCACCCTCCTCATACACGCGCCCCTAAAACCCCCCATCACAGCGCCCCCCCCACTTTACACAGCCCCCCTGCCCCCTCCTCATACACGTGCACCCTCCTATCAAAAGCGCGCCCTCCACATACACAGCGCGCCCCCTCATACACAGCGCACCCTCCACATACACAGCGCGCCCTCCTCATACACAGCGCACCCTCCACAAACACAGCGCACCCACCGCATACACAGCGCACCCGCCTCAAACACAGCGCACCCTGCACCCCCCCACCCAGGGGCCCCTCCTCATACCAGGCGCCCCCTCTAAAGGCACCCCCCAAACAAGGCACCCCCCAAACACAGCGCCCCCCCTTACACAGCCCCCCCCCCAAACAGACGCCCCCCAATACACACGCACCCTGCCCCCTCCTCATAAAGCGCGCCCCCCTCTTACACAGGCACCCTCCACTCACACGCGCCCTGCACCCTCCACATACACAGCGCACCCTCCTCTCCCAAAAGGCACCCTCCTCATACACAGCGCTCCCTCCACATACACAGCGCACCCCCCACATACACAGCGCCCCCTCCAAATAAAAGGGCCCACCCCTCCTCATACACAGCGCACCCCCCACATACACAGCGCACCCTCCTCATAACGCGCCCCCCCATACACGGGCCCCCTCCCATCACTGCGCCCCCCCATAAAAAGCGCCCCCCCTTTCACAGCCCCCCCCTCCTCATCCCGCGCACCCTCCTCATACACAGCGCGCCCCCCACATACACAGTGCCCCTCCCATACCAGCGCCCCCCCTCCCCCTCTATACACAGGCACCCCCATCACACGCACCCCCCTCATACACAGCGCACCCTCCTCATACACAGCGCCCCCTCCTCATACACAGCGCACCCCCCATACACACGCCCCCCCCATAAAAGCGCACCTCCCATCACAGGCCCTCCTCAACACAGCGCCCCCCCCTTTTCCCATAAAGCGCCCTCCTTCCAAAACAGCGACCCCACTCCAACCCCCCCACTTTGCGCCCCTCCCTACACGCGCCCCCTCCTCTAAACAGGCCCCCCCTCTTAACGGGGCCCCTCCTCATCCAGCGCCCCCCCATAACGGCCCCCCTGGGGCCCCCTCCAATCACACGCACCCTCCTTCTCGCGCCCCCCCCATACAAGCGCCCCCCTCCTCTACAAGCGCCCCTCCTCTCACGGGACCCTCCTCATTAACAGGCCCCTACCCTCCTCATACACAGCGCCCCTCCCATACACAGGGGCCCTCCTTTACACAGGGGCCCTCCCAAAACAGCGCCCCCCTCCCATACACGCGCCCCCCACATACACAGCGCACCCCACATCCCACAGGCCCCCTATACACAGCGACCCTCCTCATACACAGGAAAACCCTCCCCCCCCCATACACAGCGCACCTCCTCAAACAGGGGCCCCCCCATACAAGCGCCCCCTCCCTACCAGGCACCCCTAACCCCCCCTTATACACAGCGCCTCCCATCCAGGCACCCCCCTACCCCCGCGCCCCCTCCTATACCAGCGCCCCCCCCTTCACGGCACCTCCTAAAAACCAGGCCCCCCCCTACACAGCGCCCCTCCTCATACAAACCCCCCATCCAGCCCCCCTCCTCTTACCGCGCACCCTCCTTACACGCGCCCCCCCCATACACAGCGCCCCTCCTCATAACAGCGCTCCCCCCAACACGCGCCCCCCCTTTTCCGGGCACCCTCAATACACGGACCCCCATAAAGCGCCCCCCCCTACACGCGCCCCTCCAACACAGGACCCTCTCATACAAGCGCACCCCCTCATACAAGCGCCCCCCTCCTAATACCAGCGCCCTCCCTCACAGCGAAAAACCCCCCCCTAACAGCGCCCTCCTCATACACAGCGCACCCCCCACATACACAGCGCACCCTCCTCATACACAGCGCACCCTGCACCCTCCTCATACACAGCGCACCCTCCTCATACACAGCGCACCCTCCTCATACACAGCGCACCCTCCTCATACACAGCGCACCCTCCTCATACACAGCGCACCCTCCTCATACACAGCGCACCCTCCTCATACACAGCGCACCCCCCACATACACAGCGCACCCTCCTCATACACAGCGCACCCTCCTCATACACAGCGCGCCCTCCTCATACACAGCGCACCCTCCTCATACACAGCGCACCCTCCTCAAAACAGGGCCCCTCCTCATCACGCGCCCCCCCAACAAGGCCCCCCAACACACGCCCCCCCTCATAACAGCGCCCCCCCCTAATCCCAGCGCACCCCCCTCTACCAGGCCCCTCCTCATACACACGCACCCCCCATACCAGCGCCCCTCCTATACACAGCGCACCCCCTATACACAGGCACCCCCCTCATCACAGCGAACCCCCCCATCCCCAGCGCACCTCCTTTTACACAGGCCCCCCCTATACACAGGCCCCTCCCCATAAAAGGCACCCCCCCTAACAGCGACCCTCCCATCCAGCGCACCCCCCCCATAACAGCGCCCCCCCTAAAAGCGCACCCCACATCACGGGCCCCCCCCAAACAACAGCGCACCCCCCAATACACGGGCCCCCACCCCCCCTCATAACAGCGCCCCCATAACAGCGCCCCCTCCACATACACAGCGCCCCCCCCATACACAGCGCACCCCCCCCTCATAAACCAGCGCCCTCCTATACAAGCGCCCCCCAACAAAACCCCACCCTCCTCATACAAAAGCCCCCCCCTTTTAAACACAGCGCACCCTCCCTTACACAGCGCAACCCCACCCCCCCACCAGGCCCCTCCTCATAAAAAGGACCCTCCTCATCACAGGCCCCCCTCATAAACCGCACCCCCCTCTACACAGGCCCCTCCTATACCCACCGCGCCCCCTCATACCAGCGCACCCCCCCAACCCCCCCTCTACACACGCCCCCCCTCATACACAGGGCACCCTCCTCATACACAGCGCACCTCCTATACCAGCCCCCCTCCTCATACAAGCGACCTCCTCTTTACACACCCCCAACCTCCCAAATGTGACGCTGCATATAGACTGCGCCCGTCTCCCACCTTCTCCTCCATGGCTCTCAGGATGGGGGTCTGTTTTTTCCCACAGTGATCCCGGCCTCCTTTGGGGGCTTAAAGGTCCCTGGTGTTTCCCTCCGGATTGAGGGGGGGAGCCGCACCATGTCGGATGGACGGGGACATGTCGTGCCCTTAAAGCCCCTGGAGTCACGGGGCGTTGGGGGTTTAGCACAGGGGCTGAAGCCTCCCGGCCGCGCCCATTACTAGTGATATTCACCTGGGGAAAGGGGGTGGGACAGTGTGGCGCATTAAGGACCAGTCCGGGGGTTTTCACCCAGTCCCCTTGCTGGGGGGGAAGGGGAGTCGGGAGGGAGGAGGACAGGGATTTCGGGAGGGGGACAGGGGAAAGTTTGGGGGGAAAGGAAAGGAAGGAGGAGTCTGGAGGGAGGGGACAGGGGGTCTGGGGGGAGGAGACAGAGGAGTTGGAGGGGGGGGGAAAGAGGAGTAGGAGGAGGGGGGATAGAGGTTCTGGGGGGGGGAGGTCAGAGGGGTTCTGGAGGGAGGAGGGGGGAAGGGGGGTCGGGGAGGGAGGGGGGGGCCCGGGGGTTGGGGGGAAGGAGGAAAGGGGGAGTCGGGAGGGAGGAGGCGGAGGGGTCTGGAGGGGGAGGACAGGGAGTTGGAGGGGGGGAGGAAGGGGGGTCGGGGGGAAAGGAGGAGGAAGAGGGGTTGGAGGGGGGGGGGGAAAAGAGGAGTTTGGGGGAGGGAAGCCCGAGGGGTTTTGGAGGGGGAGGACAGAGGAGTTGGAGGGAGGAGGACAGAGGGGTCTGGAGGGGGGGCAAACAGCGGGGTTTGGGGAGGGGGGGAGTGGGGGACGAGGAGTCTGGAGGGATAGGAGGGGTCAGAGGAGTTGGAGGGAGGAGGGGGAAAAGAGGAGTCGGGGGAAGGGAGGGGGACAGAGGAGTCTGGGGAGGACAGAGAGAAGTCTGGAGGGAGTGGGAGGACAGAGGGTCTGGGGGGAGGAGGAGGACGGGGGGTTGGAGGGGGAGGAGGACAGAGGAGTTGGAGGGAGGTGGGGGGAAGGGGGAAAGTTGGAGGGAGGAGGCCCAGGGGGTCTGGAGGGAGGAGGAGGGAACCAGAGAGTTTGAGAGGGAGGAGGACAGAGGGGTCTGGGGGGGAGGAGGAGGACAGAGGAGTGTGGGGGGGAGGAGGAGGACAGAGGAGTGTGGGGGGGAGGAGGAGGACAGAGGGGTCTGGAGGGAGGAGGACAGAGGAGTTGGAGGGGGTGGAGGACAGAGGGGTCTGGAGGGGGGAGGACAGAGGGGTCTGGAGGGAGGGGAGGACAAAAGGGAGTTTGGAGGGAGGGAGGGGGGGAAGAGGGGGTCGGGAGGGGGAGGGGGGCGAGGGGGTTTGGAGGGAGGGGAGGCTGAGAGGTCTTGTAGGGGGGGGGACAGGGGGGTTTAAAGGGAGGGGGGGGACGAGGAGTCTGGGGGGGGGAAGGGGAAAGTCTGGAGGGGAGGAGGAGGACAGGGGGGTTTCGGGAAAGGGGAAGGAAGGAAGTGGGGTCTGGGAGGGAGGGGGGGGACAGGGAGGTCTGGAGGGAGGGGGGAGGACAGAGGGCTGGAGGGGGGGAAACAGAGGGGTTGGGGGAGGAGGGGACAGGAGGGGGTCTGGGGGGAGGAGGACAGGGAGTCTAAAGGGGAGGAGGCCCGAGGATTTTTCCTGGAGGGAGGAGGACAGTGGGGTCTGGGGGAGGGGGACAGTGGGGTCTGGGGGGGGAGGAGGACAGGGAGTCTGGGGGGAGGAGGCCGTGGGGTCTGGGGGGAGGGGGCGGGAGGAGTTGGGGGAGAGGGACAGAGGAGTCTGGGGGGAGGAGGACGGCCGAGTCTGGAGGGGGGAGGGGAAAAGGAGGGGTTGGGGGGAGGAGGGGACAGGGGGTCTGGGGGGTGGAGGGGGCAGGGGGGTCTGGGGGGAGGAGGACAGGGGAGTTTTGGAGGGTGGAGGAAGGAGGGTCTGGAGGGAGGGGGAGGACAGAGGGGTTTTGGAGGGAGGGGACGAGGGGTCTGGGGGAAAGGGGGGAAACAGAGGGGGTCTGGAGGGAGGAGGACAGGGGGGGTGGAGGGGGGAGGACGGAGGAGTCTAGAGGGAGGGGGGCCAGGGGGAGTCTGGAGGGAGGGGGACAGGGAGTCGGGAGGAGGACAGGGGTTGTGGGGAAAGGGGACAGGGGAGTTGGACGGAGGGGGCCCAGAGGAGTCTGGAGGGGGGGGACAGGGGAGTAGGGAGGAGGCCCGGGGAAAGTCTGTGGGAGGAGGCAGGGGAAAGTCTGGGGGAGGAGGACGGGAGGATTCTGGATGGAGGGGGAAAAAGAGGGAGCCCTGGAGGGGACGGGAGGGGGTCTGTAGGGAGGGGAAGGGGAAAGTCTGGGGGAGGGAGGAAAGGGGTCTGTAGGGAGGGGGACAGAGGAGTCTGGAGGGAGGGGGGAAGAGGGTCTGGATGGAGGAGGAAAAGGAGTTGGGGGGAGGGCCCAAGGAGTCTGTAGGGGGGGAAAGAGGAGTTTGGAGGGAGGGGACAGAGAGGAGTGTGGAGGGAGGGGACAGAGGAGTTGCGGGGAGGGGGAAGAGGAGTCTGGAGGGAGGGGGCCCGAGGAGTTGGGGGGAGGGGGACGGGAGGGGGTCGGGGAATGGAGGAGGAAAAAGGGAGTCGGGAAAGGAGGACAGAGGAGTTGGGGGGGGGAAAGAGGGTCTGGAGGGGAGGAGGACAGGGGGGGGAAATTTGGGGGGGACGGGGAGTCGGGGGGAAAAGGAGGTGTTGGTGGGAGGAGGACAGGGAGTCTTTTGGGGGGGGTCAGGGGAAAGTTGGGCGGATAAAACTTTACATGCGGTTGAGGTGTTTGCGGGGGTGGCGTGCTTGCTCTCCGGCCGCCCTTGTTTCTCCAGCTTCTGGGCGAGGCTGTTGATGTCCTCCTGCAGGGCACAGTAATGGATCTGCTCCTGGGGAACAAGCACAGACACTGATCAGGGGGCGCCCGTCCCCTTTTGATTTGATTTGAAATACCCCCCAAACTCCTCCTCCTGCCCCCCTGTTTTCGGGAAAGCTTTCAACAGGGAAAAGGAAGGGGAAAAAGAAACTTAAAAAAACCGGGCCCCCTCTGTCCTCCTCCCCCTCCGTCCTCTCCCCTCCCCCCCTCCAGACTCCTCTGTCCTCCTCCTCCAGCCCCTTCGGGCCCCTTCCTCCCCAGGCCCCCTGTCCCCCTTCCTCCAAAAACTCCTCTGTCCTCCTCCTCCCCAAAACCCCTCTGTCCTTCCCCCAGACTCCCTGTCCCCCTCCTCCCCCAAAACTCCTCTGTCCCTCCCTCCGACCCCTCTTTTCCCCCTCCCCCCAGACCCCTCTGCCCTCCCCCATCCCCCCTACTCCTTGTCCTCCTCCCAAAATTCCTTTCTGTCCTCCTCCCTCCGACCCCCCTTGTCCTCCCCTGCCTCCAGACTCCTCTGCCCTTTCCCCCTTCATACTCCTCTGTTCCTCCTCCCTTCCAGGACTCCTACTGTCCTCCTCCCTCAAGAATCACCGGTCCTCCGCCCTCCAGGACCTCCTTCTGTCCTCCTTCCCTCATGACTCCTCTGTCCTCATTCATCCCCTCCAGGACTTCTCTCTGTCCTCCTCCTCCTCCTCCAGACTACTTTATGTTCCTCCTCCTTCACCATATTCCTGATATCATCTGTCCTCCTCTCTCCTGCCTCCTGGATCCTCTGTCATCCTACCGTCCTCCCTCCAGAAATCATAAGTTCCTCCATCCCTGCATCCAGACTCCCTCCTCGCTCCTCTCCATCCAGTACTCCTTGCCCCTCCACCAGTCATCCTCTGTCACTCCTCCCCCTGAATCCTCTGTCCTCTCCCTTCCAGAACTCCTCTGTCCTCCTCCTACCCGACGCCTCTTGGCCTCCTCTACAAGACTACTCTGTCCTCATTAAACACTCATCCAGTCCTCTGTCCTCTACTCTGAACTCCATCTGTTCTCCTCCCTCCAGACCCTTCTGTCCTCCTCCCTCCTGTCTCCTCTGTCCCCCTCCTCTCACCAGTCCCCTTGTCCGCTACCCTCCAGACTCCTCTGTCTCTCCCTCCCAGACCCTCTGTCCTCCTCCCTCCCCAGCAACTCCTCTGTCCCCTCTATCCCAGTACTCCTCTGTCCCACCTCCCTCCTGACCCCTCTGTCCTCATCCTCTCCATTTTGCCTCTGTCTCCTCCTCCCTCCCTCGACTCCTCTGTCTCCTCCTCCTCCTACCAGACCCCTCTGTCCCTCTCCATCCAAGGACTCCCTCTGTCCTCTCCTCTCTCCAGATATACATTGTCCTTCCTCTTCCCTCCAGACTCCTATGTCCTCCTCCCTCCTGTCTATCTGTCCTCCTCCTCCAGAGTCATCACCTCTGTCCTCATCCCTCCAGGAATCTCCTCTGTCCTCCCTCCTCCAGATCTCCTCTGTCATCCTCATCCAGGAACCTCTGTCTCATCCCTCCATGTACTCCTCTTTTCTCCTCCCTCCAGGTCACCTCTGTCCCTCCTCCATCCAGAATCACTCTGTCCTCCTCGCCATCCAGACCCCCCCTGTCTTTTCCCTCCAGCAATTTTTTTCTCCTCCTGTTCCTCCTCACTCCAGACTCCTATGTCCTCCTCCTCCCTCCAGACCCCTCTGTCCTCCTCCATCCAGACTCCTCTGGCCTCCTTCCTTCCAAGTCCTCCACTCTGTCCCTCCTCCCTCCAGACCCCCTCAGCACATCTCATCCCTCCTGGACTCCTTGTCTCCTCCCCCCCCTCCCCTCCAGACCCCTCTGTCCTCCTCCCTCCAGACCCCTCTGTCCTCTCCCTCCAGACCCCTCTGTCCTCTCCCTCCCTGACCCCATCTGTCTCCTCCCTTCAGACTCCTCTGTCCCCCCTCTAGTACCCCTCCAGCTCTCTGTCCTCCTCCCTCCACCTGGGACTCCACATCTTCCTTCCTCCATACCTCCAATTCTCTCTGTACCCTCCTCCCTTCAGAACTCCTCTGCCCCTCTCCTCAAGACCCCTCTGTCCTCCTCCTCCAGATCCCTCTGTCCTCCTCCTCCTAGACCACCGCTGTCTCCTCCCTACCAGACATCCTATTGTCCCTTCCGCCTCCCTCCCAGTATTCTCCTCTGTACCTCCTACTCCATGCGAATCATCTTGTCGACTCCCTACCTTGATACGCCTCTGTCCTCAGTACCCTCCTCCCGCTCACAGTCTACTCTGTCTACTCTCACCTCCTCCCTGACCCCTACTTGTCATCGCCTACCCTCCAGACCCATACTTTCCTCCTCCCACTCCAGAATCCTTTCATGTTCACTCCCTTACCCTCCCCTCTGGAACCCTACTATGTCCTCCTCCTCCAGACCCTCTGTCCTCCCTTCCCTCCAGACCCCCTCTGTTCACTTCCTCCTCACTGATAAGTACTCCTCTCTCCGCCTCTCCCTCCAGACCCCTCTGATCTCCTTCTCCCCTCCAGGTACTCCTCTGTCTCCTCCTCACTTCAGATCCTCTGTTCTCCCCCTCCCCCAGCCCCTCTGTCAATCCTCCTCCACAAGAATCCTCTGTCCTCTACCTAAGGGACCCCTCTGTCTCCTACCTCCAGACTACTCTCTGTCCACCCCACGCTCCCTCCAGACCCTCCTGTTACCTCACTCCATCCAGACACCCTCTCTGTCCTCCTTCCGATCCATGATCTCCATGTCTCCTACCTCCTGGACTTCCTCTGTCCTCCTCCTCCCTCCTGACACCTCTGTCCTCCCTACCCTCCAGACTCCTCTGTCCCTTACCCTCCAGTACTCACCTACTGACCTCCTCCCTTCAGACTCCTCATGCCTACCTCCCTCATGACCACCTTGTCCTCTCCTATTACTGACTCTCTCTGTCCTCCTCCCTCCAGACTCCTCTGTCCCCTCCCTCCTCCAGTCTCCTCTGTCCTCCTCCCTCCAGGACCCTCTGTCCCCTTATACCAGGACCCCTCTGTCCCCTCATCCAGGACTCCTCTGTCCTCCTCCCTCCAGACTCCTCTGTCCCCTCCCTACCAGACTCTCTCTGTCCTCCTCCCTCCTGACCCCTTCAGTTCCCCTCCCTCAAACTCCCTGTCCCTCCTCTTATCCCTCCTGACCCCTCTGTCCTGCTCCTCCTCCTCCTGGAATCCTCTGTCTACCTCCCTACCCAAGACCCCTCTGTCTCCTCCTCCTCCACCCCTCTGTCCTCGCCTCCCTCCAGACTCCTCTGTCCTCATCCTCCATCCAGACCCCTCTGTCCCCCTCCCTCCAGACTCCTCTCTGTCCCCTCCCTCCAGACTCCTCTCTGTCCTCCTCCTCCAGACACATCTGTCCTCCTACCCGCCACGGACTCTCGTCCTCCTCCCTCCAGCGGGGGGGGGGACCCTCTGGTACTCCTCACTCACAAGACTCCTAATGTCCTCCCTTCTCCAGACCCCTCTGTCCTCCTCCCTCCAGACTCGTCTGTCTCCTCATCCCTCCAGGGGCCCCACCTCTGTCCTCATCTCCCTCCCAGAACTCCCTCTGTTTCCTCCTCCTCCCTCCACAGACTCCTCTGTGTCCTCCCTGACTCTGTGTCCTCCTCCCTCCAGGAATCCTCTGTATCTCCTCCCTCCAGGATCCTCTGTCTCCTCCCCCTGACCACTATGTCCTCCTCCTCAGGACCCCTCTGTCCTCCTCCCTCCCCAGACTCACCTCATGTATCCATCCCTCACAGACTCCATTCTATCTACTCCTTCCAGGACTCCTCTGTCCTCCTCCTCCCTCCTGATCCCCTCTGTCCTCCTCCCTCCAGACTCCGCTCTCCTCCTCCATCCAGTTCATCTGTCTTCTCCTCCATAACACCCTCTGGTCCTCCTACCTCCACGACTCCATCTTAGTCCTCCTCCTCCAGACCCTCTTGTCCTCCTCTCCAGACTCCTCTGACATCCTCCCTCCAGACTCCTCTGTCCTCACTCCACTCCAGACCCCTCTGTCCTCCTTCTCTCCAGACCCCTCTGTCCTCTACCTCCAGACTTCCTCTGTCCTCCTCCTCTCACCTCACCCACAAGACTACTCTGTCCTCCTCCTCCCGACCCCTCTGCCTCCTCCCTCCAGACTCTCTGTCCTCTTCACTCCCATCACCAGACTCCTCTGTCCTACCTCCTCCTCCAGAAATCCTTGTTCTCCTCCATCCCTCAGAACTCCTCTGTACTCCCCTCCATCCAGACTACTCTGTCCTCCTCCCTCTTCCTCAGACTCCTCTGTCCCTCTCCCCTGCCTCCAGACTCCTCTGTCACTCCTCCCTCCTGACCCCTCTTGTCCTCCTCCTCCCAGGACTCCCTATGTCCTCTCCTACCCTCCAGACTCTCTGTTCCTCCTCCTCCCTCACAGAATCCTCTGTCCTCCTCCTCCCTCCCCAGACTCTCTCTGTCCTCCTCCTCCAGACCTCTTGTCCTCCTTCGCCTCCAGGTCTCCTCTGTCTCCTCACTCCAGGACCCTCTCTGTCCTCTCACCTCCCTCCAGACTCCTCTTGTCCTCTCCTCCTCCAGACCCTCTGTCCACTCCTCAAAGCTATCTCCTCTGTCCTCCTCTCCCCCAGGACTCCTCTGTCCCTCCTATTCCGACTACTCTGTGCTCCTCCATCCAGGGACCCCTATGTCCCTAATCCCGCCTCAGAAACCTTTGTTACCCCTCCTCCAGACCCCTCTGTCCTCCTCCTCCTGACCCCTCTGTCCTCCTCTTCCTCCAGAATCCTCTGTCTCCTCCAACCTCCAGACCACTCTGTCTCCCTCCTCCTCCAAAACCCCTCTGTCCCTCCATCCAGACTCCTCTCGTCCTCACTCCCCTCCTGATATATCCTCTGTCCTCCTCCCCCTGACCACCTCTGTTCTACCTCCCTCAGACCTCCTCTGTCCTCCTCCTCCAGACTCCTCTGTCCCCTCCCTCCCCTTCCTTGGACTCCTTGTCCATCCTCCCTCCGGACCCTACGTGTCCTCCTCCCTCCAGACTCCTCTGTCCTCCTCCTCCAGACCCCTTGTCCTCACTCCCTCCTGACTCCTCTGTCATCCTGCATCCCAGGACTCCTCGGTCCTCCTACTACCTCCCGACTCTCTGTCCTCCTCCTACCAGACTCCTCCAGTCCTCTCCCTCCTAGACCCCTAGGTTCCTCCTCCCCAGACTCCTTTGTCCTCCTCTCTCCAGATACTCCCTCTGTCCTCCTCCTCCAGTCTCCTCTGTCTCCTCCTCCCAGGATCTCGAGTCCTTACTCCTCCAGATCCCCTCTCGTTACCTCCCCTCTTCCCTCCTAGACTCTCTCTGTCCCTCACTCACAGACTCCTCTGTCCTCCTCCCTTCCTGGGACTCCTCTGAACTCACCTACAGACTCCTGTCCTCCTCTCCCTCCAGACCCCTCTGTCCCCTCCCTCCTGACCCCTCTGTCCTCCTCCCTACCAGACCCCTCCTGTCTTCCTTCCCTCCATTCTCCTCTGTCAACTCCTCCTCCCCTCCTGATACCCCTACTGTCCTCTCGCCCTATCATTCTCCTCTGTCCTTCCTTCCCTCCTATTAGGACCCCTCACATGTCCTCCTCCCTCCAGACAGCTCAATCTGTCCATCTTCTCTCCTTCCAGACTCCTCTGTCTCCCTCACTCCAGACGCCTCTGTACCCACCTCCCTCCAGGACCCCTCTGTTCCCTCCCTCCAGTACTCCTCTGCCCTCCAGACCTCCCTCTGTCCTCTCCCTCCGGGACTCCTCTGTCCTCCTCCCTCCCCCCTCCAGATCCTCTGTCCTCCATCCCTCAGACGCCTCTGTCCTGTCCTCCTCCTTTCCTCAGGAACCTCTGATCCCTCCTCTACCCTCCAGACTCCTCTGTCCTCCTCCCCCAAAACTCCTCTGTCCCCCTCCTCCAGACTCCTCTGTCCTCCTCCCTCCAGATCCCGTCCTCTAGACTCCTCTGTCCTCCTCCCTCCAGGGGACTCCTACTGACCTCCTCCCTTCCTCCAGACCCCTCTGTTCTCCTCCCTCTGACTACCTCATGTCTTCCCTCCATCCTCCTCCCTCCAGACTCCTCTGTCCTCCTCCCTCCAGGGTACTCACTCTCTCTCCCTCCCTCCAGGGCACCCCTTGTCCCCCCTCAAGGACTCCTTCTGTACTCCTCCTCTGACTCCTCTGTCTTCCTCCTCTCTCCTCCTCCTGATCCTCTGTCCTCCTTCCCTACCAGGACTCCTATTCTCCTCCTCCCGCCAGATCTCATTTGCTCTCTCCTCCTCCTAGACCCCTCGTCTCCTCCTCCTCCAGAATCCTCTGTCCTCCTCCCTCCAGGACTCCTGTCTACCCTCAGATGATCTTGTAATAATCTGTAATTAATCTGTAATGAATCTGTATAATCTGTAATTATCTGACCATCCTCTGTCCTGCAGTTGTCTGCGGCTCGTGGTTCCGATCACATCTTCCTGAGTTGGGAGGAGCACCGCAATGAGGATGGGGACGCTCTTTTTTTTTCTCCCATCTATCGAGGCCATGAAGAAAGGTCCGAGCGGACACAATCCATGTGCTACTGTGATTAGCGCCACCCTATCTCAGCACGAAGAGGCGCTATATCCATTGCCGCGGACGCAATAGTCCTCGAACCCCCTAATCACACAGTATCAATGCAGCTGGGGGACTATGCACCACTCTGCAGCAGCTGGGGACTAGGGCACCCTCTCCTGCAGGCGTGGTATAGCACCCTCCTGCAGCATGCTGGGGACTAGCCACCCTCCCTGACAGCTGAGGGTACTACCTCCACTCTGCAGCTGGGGACTACCACCCTCATGCAGCATGCTGGGGACTACCACCCTCATGCAGCATGCTGGGGACTACACACCCTCTTGCAGAATGTGGGGAACTTAGCACCTCTGCAGCTGGGACTACCACCTCCTGCGCATGCTGGGGACTACCACCCTCTTGCTGCCATGCTGGGGACTTAGCCCCTCCCTGCAGCATGCTGGGGACTACCCCACCCTCATGCTAGCATGCTGGGGACTACCACCCTCTGCTGCATGCTGGGGACTTGGCACCCTCCTGGCAGCTGGGGCCTTACCACCCTCGCTGCTGGGGGACTAGACCCTCCTGCAGCGCTGGGGACTAGCACCCATCCTGCAGCTGGGGACTACCACCTCTTGCTCATGCATGCTGGGGAACTACCACCCCTCTGCTGCATCGCTGGGGGCTAGCACCCTCCTGCAGAGATGCTAGGGGACTAGCCACCTCACTGCAGTGGGGATCCTACACACCTCCTGCACTTTGGCTGGGGACATAGCACCCTCCTGCAGCTGGGGACTTACCTCACCCTCACTGACAGCATGCTCGGGGACTACCACCCTCCTGTAGCTGGGGACTACACCCTTTCTGCTGTGGGGACTAGCACCTCCTGACGAGCTGGGCCTACCATCCCTCCTGAGCATGCTGGGGACTAGCACCCTCTTGCAGCATTTATGCCTGGGGACTAACACACCCACCTCCTGTAGCTGGGGCACCTTCCACCTTTCTGCTAGCTGGGGAACTAGCACCCTCCTGCAGCTGGGGCCTACCAACCACCTGCAGCCATGCTGGGGACATAGCTCCCACTCGCATCTGGGGACTAGCACCTCCTGAACTTTGAGGGGGGGACTACCACCTCCTGCAGCCTGAGGGACTACCACCCTCATGCAAGCATGCTGGGGCTACCACCCTCCTGCAGCATTGTGGGGCATTTACCACCCTCTGCAGCATGATGGGGATACCCCACCCCTCCTGCAGCTTGCTGGGGACTACCCCCTCTGCACGCATGATGGGGACATACCACCCTACTGCAGCATGCTGGGGGACTACCACACACTCGGCAGCTGGGGACTACCACCCCTTCCTGCAGCTGGGGAATACCATCCCACTCCTGCAGACTGTGGAACCTTCCACACTCCTGAAGCTGGGGACTACCACCCTCATGCAGCCTGGGGGGATATCACCCTCCTCAGCTGGGGACTACCACCCTCCTGCAGCTGGGGACTACCACCCTCCTGCAGCTGGGGACCTACCACCCTCCTGCAGCTGGGGACTACCACCCTCCTGCAGCTGGGACATACCACCACTCGGCAGCCTGGGGACTACCTCCACCCTCCTGCAGAATGCTGCGGGACTAGCACCCTCCTGCAGCATGCTGGGGACTACCACCCTCCTGCAGCATGCTGGGGTCTACCACCCTCCTGCTGCTGGGGACTACCACCCTCCTGCAGCATGCTGGGGACTAGCACCCTCCTGCAGCTGGGGACTACCACCCTCCTCCCTGCAGATGCTGGGACTACACCTCATGCAGACATGGCTGGGGACTACCATCCTCCTGCAGCATGTGGGGACTACCACCCTCCTGCAGCATAGCTAGGGGCAGTAAGATCCTGACGCTGGGCTTCGGCCCGCCAGTTCTCTTCCAGTCGGTGCGGCAGGAAATCAGCCATTATCTGGGGATCAACATCAACGACAACGAAATCCACGAGATCTGCAAGAAGACGACGTTCTCCGAGATGAAAACCAACGTGGAGAAGGAGAACCCGGAGCCGAAGCGCACGGTCTGCGCCCTGACCTCCAACAAGCGGCGCATATTCCGCCCAAAGGTATGAAGAGTGCAGCACTGTGCTCGGATGCCGCGCTCCCTCCACCGGCAGCCACGCTGCAGCTCGGTGCTCCAGTAGACCGCGCCTTACCTCCAACAGCGGCCACGCTGCAAGCCTGTGCTCCGGTGCCGCGCTCCCCTACACCCAGCGGCCTTGCTGCAGCTGTGCTCCGGTGCGCGCTCCCTCCACGGCATGGCCACGCTTGGCAGCCTGTGCTCCGGAGCCGCGCTCCTCCACCGCCAGCCACGCTGCAGCCTGTGCTCCGGAGCCGCGCTCCCTCCACCGGCGGCCACGCTGCAGCCTGTGCTCCGGAGCCGCGCTCCCTCCACCGCCGGCCACGCTGCAGCCTGTGCTCCGGAGCCGCGCTCTCTCCACCGGCAGCCATGCTGCAGCCTGTGCTCCGGAGCCGCGCTCCCTCCACAGTCACGGCCTACCGCTGCCAGGCCTGTGCTCCGGAGCCGCGCTCCCTCCACCGGCGGCCACGCTGCAGCCTGTGCTCCGGGTGCAGCCGCAGCTCACTCACCGCGCCGGCCACGCATGCAGCCTGTGCTCCAGGCCAGCCCGCGCTCCCTCCACCGGCAGCCACGACTTGCAGACCTGTGTCCCTCCACCGGCAGCCACGCTGCAGCCTGTGCTCCGGAGCCGCGCTCCCTCCACCGCCAGCCATGCTGCAGCCTGTGCTCCGGAGCCGCGCTCCCTCCACCAGCGGCCACGCTTGCAGCCTGCCCTCCGGAAGCCCGCGCTCCCTCCAACAGGCTGCCACGCTGCAGCCTTGGCTCCGGAGCGCGCTCCCTCCACTGGCCAGCCATGCTGCTGCCTTGCTCCCTCCACCGGCAGCCATGCTCTTCAGCCTGTGCTCGGAGCCGCGCTCCTCCACCTGGCGGGCCACGCCATGCTGCCTGTGCTCCGGAGCCCCAGCGCTACCTCCCACGAGCCAGCCACGCTGCAGCCTGTGCTCGGAGCCGCGCTCCCTTTCCACCAGCGGCAAAGCTGCAGCCTGTGCTCCAGAGCGCAGCTCCTCTTGTGGTATTGGGTGTGTAGGGTGGGGAGCCACCATTGTGTGCAGCCATGCTGCAAGCCTGTGCTACGGTGCCGCGCTAAACACTCCACCGGCGCCACGCTGCACGCCGTGATCGGAAAGCCGCGGCGCTCCCCTCCACCGGCGACGAGCCATGGCTGCAGCCTAGTGCTCACTCCACCCGGCAGCCACGCTTTGCAGCCTGTGCTCGGAGCCGCGCTACCTCACCGGCCGAAGCCACGCTGTCTGCCCTGTGCCTCGTGTGCAGGCTCGCGCTCCCTTCCTTCCGCAGCCACGCTTGCATGCCTTGTTGCTCCGGAGCCAAGCACGATTCCCTGCCCCTTCCTCTATGTGGGTGTGGGAGGGTCTTGTGGCGGCCCACGCTGCAGCTATGTGTGCTCCAGAAGCCGCGCCTACCGTACTCCACCCGGCTCAGCCATGCTGCAGAAGCTGTGTCCGGTAGCCCAGTGTTGTGCGCTCCAGTCCACACGGCAGCGGGGCGATAGGAGGGTCGACATGGCGGGGCTCGCTGCAGGCCTGGGCTCCCGGCAACGCCCGCGCTGTCCCCCTCCACCTGGTCCAAGCATGCTGCAGCCTTGTGCTCCGGACGCCGCGCTTCCTCCACCGGGCCAGCCACGCTGCCAGCCATTGGTGGCTCCGCGAGCCGCGCTCCCTCCACACCGGGCCATGCTGCAGCCTGTGCTTCCGGAGCTCGCGCGATCTTCCTTCCAAACAGCGGCCACGCTGCGTAGCCTGTGCTCCAGGAGCCTGCTGCGTCCCTGCACCACGCGGCGCATGCGCTGCAGCCTGTTGCTCCGGAGCCGCCGCTCCCTCCTCTAGCGGCACGCCCTGCAGCCTGTGCTCGGTAGGCCGCCGCCCCTTGCCCTCCACCGCCAGACCACGCTGGCAGCCTGTGCTCCGGTGCCTCGCGCTCCACCTCCACCGGCGGCCTACGCTGCAGCCTGTCTCCGGAGCCGCGCTCCTCCCACCATATGGACTAGCACGCGCTGCCTGTGCCTCCTTCGCGGGTTAGCAGCGGCGCTCCCTCCACCAGCGGCCACGCTGCAGCCTGTGGGGGAAAATTTTTTAAACGGGCGAGGTGGTCACCCGTGGTCATCACCCCTCCCCTGGCCGTCTCGAGGTCTATAAGCAGTAAGATTATTTGACCGCTTTAGAGGCTCCCCTCCCAGATGCTGTGCAGGGCTGTGGGAACGTTAGCTCGAAGGGGGCTGACACCCAAATATATGGGGTACTGTGGTTGCGAGATGTGCTATACTGGGCTGTGGGGAAATAGCTGGGTTGGGACTCCAATATGGATTCTGGACTTAGGGATCAGTTCTGGGTAGCAGGGCGAATGTCCACGGCCCTGTGATGTTGGCGTGTCGCTCATCTCCCCATATGGCCTGCTTCCGGTAGGAAAGAATGATGTATACAGCGGCTCATGCCGTAGCTGGCATGGGAAAGCTTGGCTTGACTCAAATATGGCTTATCGGGTAGATCAGCAGCCGGTAAGGGCAAGACAGTGCCAGGTGGCTGTGCGGAAGGGGATAGGAGAAACTGGTGGTGTGGGTGACTCCAATATGGCTGCTGGTAGATCAGCTCTGCAGGGCTGTGGGAAAGGGGGGGTTGTTGGACTCCGCAATATGGAGACTGCTCGGTAGATTGTTGTGCAGGGCAGGGGAATTGTAAGCTTGGGTGATCGCTTGCAGGGCTGTGGGAAAGCTGGGTGACTCCAATATGGCTTCTGGTAGGAGATCTGCTGTGCAGGGCTGTGGGAAAGCTGGGTGACCCCAATATGGCTGCTGGTAGATCTGCTGTGCAGGGCTATGGGAAAGCTGAGTGACTCCAATATGGTGCCTGATATGGTAGGAGATCAGATGGGGGCTACTGGGGAAGTGGGTGCCCCCCAAATATGGCCACGGTAGGAGATCGCTGTGCGGGGGTGGGGGGAAAGCGGGGGTTAAAACCCCAAATTATGGTTTCTGGTGGGAATCGCTGTGAAAGGGCTTTTGGGAAAGGGGGTGACCCCAATATGGCTGCTGGTAGGAGATCAGTTGTGCAGGGTTATGGGAAAGTTGGGGGGACCCAATATGGCTTTTTTGGTAGACAGCTGGGGGCGGGTTTGGGAAAGCTGGGGGGGCCCCCCCAAAATTGGCGCTGGAGATTGCTGGCAGGTTGGGGGAAAAGGGTTTGGGGGGCCCCCAATATGGTTTGGAAAGGGGGATCTGTGTCGGTTTAAAAAGCGGGGGACCCAAAGGCCCCTGGTAAGATAGTTTTGCGGGGGTTGGGAAAGCTGGGTGACCCCAATTTTTGGGGCGGGCTGGTGGGGACCCGGCTTTCAGGGTTTGGGGGAAAGCTGAGTGACCCCAATATGGCCTCTGGTAGGAGATCAGCTGTGCAGGGCTGTGGGAAAGCTGGGTGAGCCCATTATGGCCCGGGTTTTGAAAAACCCCCGGGGGACTGTGGCTGACGTTTGACCCCTTCTCTTTTTGCGGGGGACCGTGGGCGACTGGAAACATCACTTCACCAACAAGCAGAACCGGCTTTTCGATGGTTTCAAGAAAAAAGATGGACAGCCAGCACCTGCCGCGCAAGGGGCTACGAGAACTGGGGGTTTGGCCGGGTTTCACCATTTGAGCAGGGGGCGGGTGGGGGGGCCCCGCGGGACCCATCAATCCGACCCTTAAAGGTTTTAAAAAGGGGGGGGGCCGCAGCTGTCACTGTGCTGCCTGCCCTCATCGGCTTCTCATGTGGGGTTCGGGGTAGTGGGGTTCCAACCTTTACCCCATGAACCCCTACGCTGACGCTGTTCGAACCATCCACTTGCTTGCTGCTTGGGAAAAGCGTCAGCAACCCCGGGGGTGTTTTATAGCTATTTTTTATTTCTCTGTGAAAATTTTCCCCTCTCTTTTCCTATTGTTTCCCACTTACATTCCCCCTACCTTAAAAACCCTGTATGAGGGGAAGGGCCAAGCCCCAATTTACGCCCCAAAAACCCCTTCCCGGATTCCCTTTTTGAGGGAATGTAATGGTCCAACCATCCACTTATGCAGAAATATAAAAACCAAATTTTGCGACGCGGTTTGAAAATATGCTGACCCCTGGGTTTGAACCATCCCCCTTGCTTTTTGGGGCTGAAATTTTTCCCGTTTTTCGCATTTATTTTGTATTTTTGCTGGGTTTTTTAAAATATTTCCACTGTAAATAAATATTTCCCACTCTCCATCCGCTTCTTGTGTCTCACTCACCTCCCCCTTCAGCGAGGATCATGTACTCGAGCGACGGACCAAGTGCATAAATTTTTGCCCCCGGTTGGGGCCCCCCCCATTTGATTCCCCCATGTGAGGTTCTGGCACAGGTCCAACCTTCCACTCATGCAGAAATATGAAAACCCTACCCCACTTGCAGTTTTTAAAACCCCATGCGAAGTGTTTGAACCAGGGATTTGGGTTTTCTACTCTGTTTTCAGGTCTGCTTGGGTATTTCATGTAAACCATTCGTTTTTAAACCCCCCTTTTATAAAAACCCCCTCTTAGGTTTTCCCCCCTCAAAATTTTAAAACCCCATCCCGCAGGTTTTCCCCCAACTTATAAAAAAAGCCCCATCTGCAGGGTTTTTTCCCCCCTCCCCTATTAAAACCCCTCTGCCCGGTTTCCCCCCCCCCTATTTTAAAGCCCCCTCTCGGTTTTCCCCCTCCTCTATTTTAAAAACCCT
>JAODAL010061062.1:0-20547 GCA_025379985.1 Phyllomedusa bahiana | reverse complement strand
CACTATGGATTTTGAAGCTGAGTCTGTTTTAGGGTCTGTGTCAAAATTTGCACAGGAAAAAAAGTAATTTTCTTTTTTATGCGGAGTTTTCATAAAGAAAGGGGGAATCCGGGGCAAATCCTCCATTTCTACAAAAACAAAAATCTGGCGGAAAGTTATAGAACAGTTTTTTTTTATGTAAAAATCTGATTTGTATTCCCCCTTGGGGCGGCCCCCACGGCACGGTTTTCCCGGTTTTTCAGGCGGTTTGGGGGTTTTGCTGCCCCCGAAAACCCCTCCAAAATGAGCACGAGGGGGCTCTATGGAAAACCCGGCACATCCCCATGCAGGGGTTTTCCCCCCTGGCGTTTTTCAGCCCGCGGGCCCCCCGCACCACTTTCTACATCACATTCCCCGCCCTTTTTTTTTTCATTGGGGAGAAAACCCGTCCCCCAGGCCAGGCACGGCCACAAACCGGACAAATACCGGTGGTTTTAAACCGACTGGTATTTGTCCCTTACCGGGGAACGCACCCTTTAGGGTAGGTCCCACACGAGTTAAATTTTCTCTCAAAATTCTGTCTTTGGGAAAACCGTTAAAGACGAAAGTATTTCACATCCTTTTTTCATTTGGATTAAGGGTCGTTTTTTTTAATTTAAGTTTAGTCAATATTTTCTGTAGGTTACTATGTAACTAAAGTTAACTAAACATGAGTTGAGCCTGCAAAATAGCTGGGTGCCTATTGGCATAACACTTATTTGGCCGATGAGCTCTGGGAAAAAACTATTTTTTTTACCCCATTGGAAATGGGAAGAAGAAGTCCTCAGAAGTTCATGTTTTCCCCCCTCTCTTCTCCGACGCTGCTTTATGGACATGGGGGAAAAACTTTTTAAAACATCACATCGTTAGGGACATTTTCAGATTTTTTTCTCTTTTGTATAGCAAAAATGCTAAGTTCTAATATACATTTATCATTATCTTAAAAATTCTTCAAGAGAAAAAAAAAAAAGGAGAATTGCGTGAAAAAAAAAAAAAAAAAAAAAAAAAAACGAAGGTACTGTCCCTGGGATCCCTTTTTAGGGGTATAGGGGGGGCAGCCTTTCCCCTCGTAGTAGGGAATTTGTGGCTGTGGGTTTCGGTAGATGGAGTTATAACTCCTCCCTGACCCCTGCCCAAACCGATGCAAAAAGGGTTAAAAATTTAGAAAAAATTCAAAAAGTAAAAAAACTAATTAATTATTGAATTCAAATTCTGTAAAAACTGGTTTAAATTCTTCTTTGTGAACCATTCCAGTGTAAAGATATCGTCATGAATCAGCCCCCAGGGTATATAGTCAGAGAAAGGAGGGGGGGATCACCGAAGACCACGGACGTGTCCCACCAGCCCAGTTACAGATTTGAAGGCCGGGCACAAGAATCCCCATGGCCGAAACCCTGTAGCTGGGGGAAACGTCTCCATCAAAAAAAAATAATTCCTTGTGGGGGTGAATTGTGGGAGTTCCCCAACAAACCTGTTATACCCCAAAAGGGTGTACCCCCTAGAAGAGAGAAAAAATTCGACACCCCCTGAAACCCCCAATAAAAAGGGGGGTTTATCAAAACGTTATGAGCCCCTACTTCGATGCTTGCAAAAGAAGGCACCCCCCCAAACGTCAATCCTTCAACAAAGCTTAAAAAAGATCCATGGTACCCTAACAAAAGAGGGCAGGGTTTCAACAAATGGTGCCATAATGTGGTTTTAAATAGATGCCACAATTCTGACAAAGACCCCCTATCCCAAACAATGGGGGGGCCCCCTCAGGGAGACACCCCCGGGGGGGTTTTTGGGCAAGGCATAAAACTTAGGAAACCTTTGGGTTTCGTGAAATAGAAATTTCATATTCAACTTGATCAATGAGTTCCATCTTTTTTGGCCTGTGTTAAAAAAACTTTTTAGTTCTCCCCTGAAAACCCATAAGGACCCTGCTGATAAACTGCATAACATTTTTTTATTTTTTAAAAAGGGTTCAACAAAAATCTCCCGATATTGTTGGCAATTCATCACTAAAATTTTCCCCCCCCCCTTGCCCAGAGGGCTTAATACATAACTCACGGTTTTTTTAAAAGGGATTCTATTGCTACCCTTTTCAGTTTTTAGATAATTGGTCCAAACTGGATTTTTTTATTTTGGCCAGATTTTTAAAGGGATTTAAATAAAAAAAACCCCAATACAAGAGGTTTTACCCAAAAGGGGATCCCCCGGGGGAAAATCCCTTGCGTCTTCGACGAAAACCCCTCCCTTTTTAAAGGGAATTTTTAAGAAGGGGGGCTAACACTCTGAATCTGGGTTTTTCAACAAAGGGGCTACCCAAAAATTATAAAATTAAACAATCATATCAACATCACTGACAAGGGATGGGGTTAAATTTAACGGGACCCCAAAAAACTCACACTAACCAGGACCCGGAGCAGTAATCCCGTATCGTGGAAACTTTTGAAAATGGGGCCCCCTCAGGTGAGAAAACCCCTTTAAACAAATACTGGGCATGTTTTTTGAAGATGGACCCCCCCAAAGGATTATATGGGGAGGCCCCCTCGATATCCTATAAAGGGGAAAATCTGAGAGACTGCGGTTAGTACCCCCTTTGAAAACCCCAAAAGGAAAGAAAATTTTGGCGACTAGACCAAATTTTTCCCTTCAATGTGGGGACTTTTTCCTTTTGTACTTTGTGGAAAAGAAAAATTAACGTTCTCCAGGGGACCCGGGGGGGAAAGCCAAACCAATTAAATGTTTTTTTTTTTTTTAAAATTGAAAAAACCCACATGTATAAAACCTATAACCTGTGCATGGGATTAAAGGTTGGGGGAAAAACCCCCAAAGACATTTGCGACGTAGGTTGGGGAGCTTTTGGTTGAAATTCGCCATCAGCTTTGACAAAACCAATCTCACGTCATATCCCCCTCAAAACAGGGGGGGAAACCCCCCCAATGCCTCAAAGGGAGGGGCATTGACCCGATTTTTCCTCCCCCTCAAAGACTTTAAAAATTTGGGATAGACTATTCCCTGCAGAAGGAATGTTTCCCTTTTTGAAAAAATTAAACCCTAAAAACAAATCAAAAAAAAAAAAAAAAAGGGTTAAAAAATTTTTTTGGAAACCAAAAGGTTGGGTTTTCACAGCTATTACTAAGTGTCACATTTCTTTTTCATCTCCTGTTTTAATATGGGCACTGTTGTATTAATAAAAATTGATTTAACCTTTAACATCAAAAACAAACTTTTTTAATGCCCCCTTTGGGAAATTGGAACAAAATTATCATTTTCCTTTTTCCTACCTTTTAAAATCCCGGGTTTTAAACTATTTGCTAAATAAAAGGTTTCAAAATCCCCTGCTCATTTTTGTCTGCCCCGTTGTCGCTCCGCATATTTTCCCCGGGCCCGCTATCTTTTCTCCCCATGCGCCGAAACCAAGGCCCGTTTTTTCTCGGCGCGGGTTCACCCCCCTTTTTTGGCGCCAAAGGGGTGAATTCAGGGAAAAGGCCCCAAATAAAGCGCCCTTTTTATTTTCCTGCCCCCCCAGTTTTCCCGGCGTCTCACACACAGCCGCCTGTCATCCCCTTACAGGGGGGGAAGCCCGATTACATTTCAAAATTCAATAGAAAGTTACAGGGGTGTATGTTTTTGGGTGGGGGGATCTCTTTGGGGTTAGTTTTTTAAAATTTTTAAGCCCTTTTTTGTTTTTGTACTTCCGCCAGCCTGGGGGTTTTTAAAATTTTTTTACGAAAAAACCTACAAGGCGATTTTGTGCTGATTAAACTAAGGTAGGGTTCTCTTTTTTTGTTATGTAACACGGCATTTTCCAGGAGGGTTTTCTGCTGAAAACCCTACCATCGTATCTTTCTACCCTTTTTTTTCTTGCCTTACATTACGGCGGGCCATTGTTTTGTTACGTCCCCAGACACTTGGTCCACTTAAATTTTTTTCCAAAACTGCCCCCGAAAAATTCTTTGTGATTGAAAACATGTTGGGAGGGGACCATGGGGTTTTAAAAGGTGTTTTTTAAAATTAAGGGAAAGGGCATGGACGGGAACGCTTTTATCGGGGCGAGTACCCTGTTTTTTTTTTCTTTGGGTTTAAGGGTAAAACTGGGTTTCCCAAAAGGGCCGGGGTTCTGAAATTTTTCCGGGCCCCAACCCATGGGGTTTTTCTTTTTTTTCCTCCCAAGTTTTTTTGTGAGTCTTTTGAGTGGGTTTTGTATATATTTTTTTAAATAATTAATAAAATTATTTTTTTAGGACCAAAATTTTTTTCCTTTTTTAAATTGCCCTTGAAAACCCACGGGTCAAGAGGTTTTGATACTATTGGTAGGGATCTGCTAGGTACTTTTTTCTTCTGGAACGGTCTATTCAAGATATTCACTGAACCATTAAAACACATTTATATTTTAACTTCAAAGGATTTGAACACTTCCAGAACTGAAATGCTTAAAGTAATAAAATTCTCTGCATTAGCTAAACATGCCTAGTAGTCACAATCTTATCCTAAACTGGGTACAATTTGTAATGAAAAGGTGGTTTAATCTAGTGATAAAATCTCTCAAGCTGTATTTTATTATATGTATTTTTCAAAAACGGGGTTACCCATATTATAACACATTTTGATATTGTTGGCAGTACTTTAAAATTTTTTTAAATAATACACATTTCCCCGCAAAAAATTTTTCCCTTATTAAAAAGGGCAGTTTCCGGGGGTCAAGTTTGTTTGGGATTGAACTCATATGGGGGGCCATTCTTTTGAAAAAAATTGGGTCGGAATATTTTTGGGGAGTGATCGCACATTTTGAGAAAACTAGTTTTTTCATCAAACCGTTCTAGAAAATTTAAGTTCTAGTAAACCCCCCCTCAAATTTTTAAGAACACGAACTGAACTTTTTTAACTGCCGCGTAAATTTCCCCATTCAACACGCCCTTTTTCAGATATTTTTTTCAGCGGTTTTCTTAAAATTTTGGCCCATCCATTCCCCCTTTCGGGCATTTTTGGGGGCCATCAAATCGTCTAGTACAGAGAAGTTCAAAAAAATTTCATCACTGATTTTTAGGCCCTCATTGGCTTCAAAATCACATGACCTTTGTTAAAAATTATTTCACGTTTTTGCCTTGTGAACCCCCAATTTTCAGACCACCTCTGTATTGTACAGACTGCGGTTAGTTAAAAATAGTTTTTCCTTTTCCATAGACCTAAAAAAGTTAGCAAGTTTGGTATTGCGGGCTGCACCCTTTCCCCTTTTCCAAAAAAAGCTTTTAAATTTGGTGACATTTGCGGGCCCTCACATAAGGGCCCAACCCCTCATATAAAAGGAATATATTTAAAACAGAGTGTTTTTTTTTGCAAAATCAAAACTCATCCGAAAATTTTCCATTTTTTTGGCAGTTTTGGGGGAAATAATTTTAAAAACACCCCCGGCCCCAATTCCTATACAAAGAAATAAAATTTTTAAATAGTTTGGGTTTGGTGAAATTATTCTGAGTGGAAAAAAATTCATTTTTGGCATTTTTTGGGGGGTTCAGTAATTGATTAAACCCCCCCAACCGCCCAAATCTCCTATGTGTAAAAAGGGGGCTTTTGGGCCTCTCAGGATCAGGCCCCTTTCGGGATTCTACCACTACCTCCTAAAAAGCTTTGCCCCTCTTCCCAAGCGGTCCTCATTTTTTCGGGAAAGTTTGGAAAAAAAGGTTGAAGTTTTTTTAAGCCCCCTCAGTTTTTTTCCTTCACCTTACACCAAATTTTTTTCACTAAGTTTTTTCCCCCGTATCCTTTTTACTGTTATGAGGGGTAATTGCTGCTTTCTCCCACCGTATAGGAAAAAATTTTTAAACCTGAACATCTTCTCCTAAAAAATTTTAAGGGGGTTTTCTAGGTGCCCTCGAACCGAAAAACTACTATTTGTTCAAGTTCTACTCGAACTAGAACATTTTACTGTTCAATCATCACTAGAGAACACCACATTTCAAGCTGCTTTAACACCCTTTGAAAGGTTCAGTATTTTTATGGGGGAAAGGGTGTTTATAAACCCCAAAGAGCTTTTTTTTGGGTGCGTTTTTTTGTGCAGAAACGTACAGAATTAACTACTGTGCATTTCTGCATAAAAAATGCACCATAAACGCTCCGTGTGAAAGCACCCAAAAGGGCTCCAATTTTACTTGCAAAACACTTTAAACGGGGTTTACAGTACCTTTCCCAGAGGCAAAAAACCGGGAAAACCCACACAAAAAGTCAGAGATTGCAAAAGGATAAAAAAAAGAGGGCACTAGAATAGTAAAATCACAAAAAGGGAATTTAATGGTTCCCCTTTTTAAAATATACCTTTTTTAAAACCAAATTTTAAAATTTATTAACCTGACCACTAATATTTAGAAAAGAATAGCCCCCAAAAAATAAATTCAGGAAAACCCCCCCCCAAATAAATATATTAACCAAAAAAAAAGGAATTATTTAAAAAAATATTAATGAGAAAAGAGGAGGGGGCCCTTACGGTTAATTTAGATAAAAAATTCATTAATAGAATCTCAATCCAAGGGGTAAATTTTTAGAAATCCAAAGAACTGTAAGTCTCTTCTCTTTACTCGTCTAATATTTTTATACTTTATCTTTTGTTTGGATACTATATTGATTTGGTTGATTGACCTGAATATATTTTTGCGAGATTTTTCCCTTCCCCATTAATAATTTTATTTTGGGGTTAAAAAAAAAGGGTACATTTTTAATGAAAGTCCTTACTTTTTTTTGGTTTTCATGTTGATTTGGATTTTCTTTGAATATTTTCTCTTCTGTGAATTGTTTGACTAGCAGAGTAGACAATGGTATTCTACATGAGTCCGCCTACACAGCAAGGATTTCCATTTTTTTTTGATACAGATTCGGATTTTCAAAACTGTCAAAAACTTTTTAAAAACCCCTTTCCCAAACCTCAATAGAAAATCTAACTTGTAGTCCACACGACTTGGATTATCTGAGGTCGGATTTCAAAACTGCTGTTTTTTCAAAAAACACGTAACATGTTTATTCTAATGTCAGATTTCACTAAAAATGGTAGAAAATTTACTATTGAAGTCAATGGGTTGGTATGACCACATAGCTTTGTGCGCGTTTTTTTGCTTCGGGTCCAAAAACTCAATAGTGCTCTATGATGCAAAAAAACGGTGGAAAAAACTAATCCAAAAACCACACCAAAAACGAAAGCCAAGTTAAAAATCCTCAGGTTTTTGTGTAAAATACTGTTCAAACACTCACCGGACGAGGTTTAAGGTTATGCCGAAGCACCAAGGATTTTTAGTCGGTTTTTCATTCAAAATTTAAAACCCATCTGAAACAACTGTTTAATTTGGAACATGCACATTCCTTCCGCAATTTCCCTGAAAAAAAACATTGATGTCGGGGGAACAGAGCAGAAAGTCAGTGAACTGATTTTTGTGTGGATTGTGGCCAGATTTTTAAAGATCTCCCCAAAAAAAAACTCAATGGCTTTTTTAAATGTATTATGGGCCCCCAACATAGGGGGTGTGTTATAGCAGATCCGGTAGCACTTTTTATTTACTGAAAGCTCCTCAAATTCATTCCGTCCATTTTAAGTGTAAAAATCCGTTCAAAACAGACGTTTTTTCTGTTCATAAAACCACAACAGTATTTTGTCCTTTGCTGTGTGGGCCTATCTTTTGGGTTCAGAATCTGACAATTATTTTGATCTTTGTTGTGTGGATGCAGGCAAACGATATTCAGTAAAATGGCACCCATCACAGTCCTTAGTTAACCAAATAGCAGTCTACACAACACATTTTTGAGTCAATTTCAGTTTTTAAATCATTGCAAATCCACTGAAACCCTGTGCCCCATAACAGAAAATAAAAAAAATCTGTGCTGTAGTCTACACAGCACAGATTTTTTCCGGTTGGTTTTTAAATATGTTGGATTCCGGCGGATTCTTAAAGCTGTTAGTTCTTCCTCCAGTATATTCAGTGGGGATTTTGGATGGCATATTAACTTTGCTGGGTAGACATAGCCTATGTCAGGATGCATCAGTGATGTTATCACTGGAGCTTTTCAAGATAAAAAGCAGTGCCTGGACTCTAAGGGCCATATGTATGAAAACTGTCTAGGTCTAAGAACTTCTTTGTTCCCCCAACAAACCAAATAGAGCTCCCCTTTCATTTTTTTTTAAGCACTATAGGAATTAAAGGGGGAAAACCCGATTTTTCTATGGGAAAAAAAAATCATACTTAACCCGTTTTCATAATGAGGCCCTTAGGGATGTTCACACGGCTGATTTTGACGCTGTTTTCGGCGCTGTTTTTGGAGCGTTTCCTCACCCAAAAGCCTCCAAAACATCGCTCTTTGTAGCTTAGTAGTTCACACACGACGAAGTTTCTGCACATGTTTTAGTCGTTTCTTTGGAATCTGTTTTGGGCGCTGAAAAAGAAGTGTCATGTCAATTCTTGAAGCATTTTCAATGCTTAAAATTCCCATAGGAATCAATGGAAAGCTACAAAACCTCGTCACGTTTTTAGATGCATTTTTGGCATGATTTTCGCTGCGGGTTTTGCCCTGGCTATTAAGTTGTATGGGTGTTTCAGAAAGAAAACCTTGTCTGAAACCTCGAGGAGAAAACTTGATCAAAACCTGATCAACACCTCATCTGAAAAGGCACTTTCGAAGCTAATGAGGATTTGACGCTGATTTTGACGTTGAAAATTCAGCTTCTTAATCAGCCGCGTGAACCTACCCTTAATATGATGTGGCTGCTCAGAATTTGACAGTTTGGACCTGCACTGGATTCTGCATCAAAATCCGTCATGTGAACGTACTCCAAAACTGACCGAACTGACAATTAAGAAAATGAGATGAACACAGGCCCGGACTGCCCATAGGGCAAACCGCGCATTTGCCCGGCTTGGGGGCCGCTGGGTTCCGGGCCGCAGGGCCGGCTCGGAGCGCCCGCCAAGGGAGCCGGTGTCTCCCCCCGGCGGGCCCCGAGTGCCGGCGCATGCATAGGGGCCGCAATGGTCGCATATGCGACCGGACCCCTGTGCCAGGGGGCCGACAGGCCCCCCTCGCCACACAGCTGCACGGCCGGGTCACAGAGAAAGAAATGGAAGGGAACGACTCATCAGGGAAGACATCATAGAGGTTTGGTCCAGAAGGAGAAGAAAAGAGAACAACTCCCATCAGAGATGACATCTCCTGTGAGTCCCTGCTGTCAGGGGTAATTTTACTGCTGTGTTGAATCAGTGCTGTATTCATGTGATGGTGACCTAACTACTGGTGATGTGATTGGTGGGGTTGTAGGTTATGTTGGTGCTTATGTAGTGTCAGTGTGGGCTTGTCCCTGATTGTAAAGCGCACACGTGACTCTGTGATGAGGGGTTTCTCTGCACCACTTTTTCTCTCTTGCTTGTGTTTAGGGGGTTCTCACACAGAGCAGTTTTGGTGCATTTTTGATGCGTTTTTTTGTGCAGAAATGTACAGCAGTAACTGCTCTGCCTTTCTGCACAAAAATGCACCAAAAACATATAAAAAATGCACCAAAAATGCTCCGTGTGAAAGCACCTTTATAGTGTAGTTTACTTTAACAAGTGCCGAGGTGCGAGAACAAGGGACATTTTTTAAGCGGATATTGTATGTGGGCTGCTGGGGGCTTAGTGCCAGGGCTGATTTTTATTCCCAGTCCGGCCCTGGATGAACAAGTAGTTTTTACTTTCTTGGTTTTAGGTTGATAATACTGATTATATTCCTTTTCTTACTATTTGTCTTGAGCTACCAGGTTTTACACATCCTCCTATTACTTTTCAACTATTATTAGTCCTATTAGCGTAAGGCTTGTCATTCCTGTTAGATGTATTGATTGACCTTAAACCTGATCTATTTGTAGTTTTTGTTACCTTGATTTGGATGCAAAGCGACATACACATTGCAGACAGGACATTTCAGCAGAAGATGCTTGCATTTAAGGGACTCTGCACAGTCTCGTGCTTTTCACTATTGTATTTCAGAAATGCAATGACTACATGATGCTCATGCTTTCTGACAGGGGACTGCTTTTTATCTACTCAAGTCCAAAAGCATTTCAAGTGAGTGCTGTCCATCTGCAAATTATTTCTGACTTAAGAAAGTAGAGACCTTAAGATAATAACAAAGTCCCCGCTTGGCATCATGTTTTTGATATAGGGTGACAATTTGCTGTCATATTATTTTGTAGACTTGCAGATAGTAACTGACACTCTTGTATTTTATTTGAATTTCTGTTTTAGGCTATGGCTCAGTACAGTTGTGGTGAAGATGCCAATTGGCTACAATTCCCCCTGAGGTTATCAAGAAACTGAGCCATCACCAATAAGGTTAAAAGCCTTTCTTATGGGATAAAAACAGGAGAAGTATCTGCTAAGTCTACTAAACACATATTTTTCAAAGATATACTTATTATATCATTGTTTTCTCTTACAAAAAGATACAACTTAAAAAGGCACACATACCGTACCCTGACAGAGGGGCCCATGGGCTGTCTAGCTTGGGGTGGTCCTATTCTCCTTTCCCACGGAAAGTGTAAATCTCAATATGCATAGGTACCACAACAATCAAAAAATACACACGTGGACAAAACTGCTGGTAGCTTTCCATTACAGAAAGAAAAACCCACAGTGAATAATAAATTTACTGAAAATTAATTAGTGAAAATCAAACATTGGGTTTCAACTGTACTTCCAACTGGAAAATTTTAAAAAAATAACGAAGAAAAAAATCAAACAAATTGGCCTGGACAAGAATGTTGGCACCCCTAGAAAAGGTTAAAAATATTTAATAGACTAAGGTGTCATGTTATTAGTATTATAGGTGTCTCCAAACTTGTAATCAGCCAGTCTTCCTATTTAGAGGGTGAAAAATAGTCACTGTGCTGATTAGTATCATGGTGTGTACCACACTGAACAAGGACCTATGAAACTAAGGAGAAAGTTCAGTTTGCCAAAAGGCAATTAAAGGGGATGTATCGCTTCATACTGCTCTCAGCTTCTCAACTCTAGAAATGCAGGGGCGTTTCTTCCTCTCCCAGCTGGGTTACATCATCCCCCTTCACTGTTCATGCTGGCTTCCGAGACTCCCCCTCCATCTCTGA
Source organism: Phyllomedusa bahiana (assembly GCA_025379985.1). NCBI lineage: Eukaryota > Metazoa > Chordata > Amphibia > Anura > Hylidae > Phyllomedusa > Phyllomedusa bahiana. The sequence continues at coordinate 9,431 of JAODAL010061062.1, read as the reverse complement.
GTCCACATGTCACTATGTCTCACCCTATGCAGTCTTATTTTGTAAGAGCTGTATACATACCACAGGCTGCATTCAATCTAGACTGAGCACTGATGAATCCAGCTTTCTATGAACGGCACAGATCTCCCTTCTATGCAGGAGAGGCAGGGATCGACACACAATTGTGCTGTTTCCTGATTGTAGAAGCCCTGCAGTGTTATTCTGTTTCTTCTGGCTGTGCAGAGTGAACATGTGCCGGTCCCTTACTTTGAGTGAAAGGCAGGAATGCAAGTTCCGTAAATACGGACGACCGGGGGCTGAAGAGAATGTAAATGAGCTCTCAGCTAGTGAAATACAAGGAGGAGGGATCCGACCAGCACTGGATATCAGTGTAAACAGAAACAGAAGATAAGGTATCCTGTGATAACAAGACAGCTTTGCTAATAACATCTAATTGCAAAGTTGCTTGTTTTCACTGTCCCCTTATTCTGAAGACCATTTAATGAAATGATACAACCCCTTTAAATACCATAAGTTTACCAATCACTACCCTAGCCTGTCTCAAACTAAAACTTTACTTTTATTAAAGTGTTTTTTACTACCTATTCAATATATTAAAATATATCGGCTTACCTATGCTGTTAATTCAAATTCTGATAATTATCAGTTTCTCCTATAGTGCCTGCAGTGTCACTAGTGTAGGGTGCACACTGCTTTGAATCTAAACTAATATCACTGCCGCCCCCCGACATGTTTCACCACTTAAAGTGGTGTCCTCAGGGTTTAACAGGACAAAGAAGGCGTCGGGCGCTAGAATCGCTCATTTATGTCTATATCTGATGATGTCACTGGCATTGCTGGCTAATTATCGACCCCGAATGATGGCCAACCTCCCCTTTGTGACTGATTCTTAAATAAGCCTATCTCTATGCTATTACGGCTTTCGGCCAATAGGATACGTTGATTCTAACATGGGCGTATTTGATAATAATGTGGTCCTCTGTAGAGATAAGAGCCCCCAAATTAAAAGATAATTCCCAATACTTACTATCTAACTTACTATCTAGCAGTGTGCACCCTAGATTAGTGACGCTGCAGGCACTATAGGAGAAACTGATAATTTATCAGAATTTAGAGTTAACAGCATAGGTAAGCCGATCTATTTTAATATTTTGAATAGGTAGTAAAAGCACTTTAATAAAATTACGTTTTTAGTTTAAACAAGTAGGGGGTGATTGTAAAACCCAAATGGTAATTTAATTGCCTTTTGGCAAACTGCATTTTGAGTTAGCTACCATCCAATCACTAATGAGGAACATTGGATTATATAGTAGTAGTAAGGAGAAAGAGATTAGAAAGAAAAATATAGACAAACATGTTAAAGTTAAGAGCGATAGACGATCTCCAAACAGTTTTATGTTCCTGTCAATACAGCTGCATAAATCATTTAAGGTTAAGGTCTATGTGGACGTAGCCAGAATAAGTAAATTGCTAACAAATTGAAGAGATGGATAATACAAATGGTGACCAAAGAGACCAGAAAAACTTACAAAGAGTTTAGAGGTAAACTCCAAGTACAAGCTACATCATTGTCGGATTGCACCATCCATCGCTGTCCAAAATGGAATTATTTGTGACACCGAGAGAAAACCCATGAAAAAGCAAATCTTAAAAAGCCAAGCCCAGGAATTTGTCAAAATGCATATTGACAAGCCACAAGGATCTGGGAAAATTTCCAAAAAAACGGGAGTTTTTGGGAAAGTCTCTCAGCTCTTATGTTCACAAGATCAAAAATGCAGGAAATAAAAAGGGAAAAGTACATTGTACCTGCTGTGAAACATAGAAGAGGCTCAATTATGTTTTGGGCCCACATGGCTGCATCTGGCACAGCGTGTCTTGAATCTGTGCAGTGTACAATGAAATCTCAAGACTATCAAGGCATTCTGGAACATAATGTGCTGCCAGTGTCAGAAAGCTTGGCCTTAGTTATGGCCTATGGGTCTTCCAACATTGTAATAACCCAAAACACACTGTTAAAAACATCCACTAATGGCTAAGAGAAAAACATTAGACTATTTTAAAGTGGTTTTTAGAGCCCGTTGTAAATCCTACCGAACATTTGCGGCTGAAACATGCAGTCTAGAAAAGGCACTCTTTAAACCCGGAGACAGTTGTAAAAGTTTGGTAATGAGGAGTGGGCCTAAATACCTGTGGACAGATGTAGAAGTCTCATTAAGAATTATAGAAATTGTTTGCGGTGATTGCCTCAAAAGGTTTTGCAACAAAATATTAAATTTTAAGGGTCATCTTTATGCCCCATGCCATTAATTTGTGCTTTTAAAATGATGGTTTAGACACAATTCAAAAGCTACATTTAAAAAAATCTAAACTACACAAAAAAATAACATTTAAATTGAAACATTTAGATATCATTTAAATTTACATATCTAATATTAATTGCACAAAAAAAATCACCGTAAATCATAAAATAAAAATGTAATTTTTTTTTTAGATCTTCCTCGCAAACTTTTAAACTACTTTCTTTAAATTCAGCTTTGTGGCATTGTTGAGTGATAGTATATTTTGATAAGTTTCAACTTACAAAAGCTTCAGTCACCACGTGCGACTGATACTGAAAATGTTAGTGCAGCAAAAGATTAGGTACAAAATCAACCACTTTTCGTCGTACTATAAGGGTATGTTCACATACCGTATTTTGGCGCGCACAGGTACGCACCGCAGTACGCGTTCGCTAGCCCTGTTGAAAGTATGCGCTTGCAAGCATGTACTTTCAATGCGCAATGGCAGCTTTCTTCCTCATATACTTTTCTAATTCTCGGGACATAAGTGCTTATAAGAAGTGACAGGTCACTTCTTTTTACGTGCGTTCATTACGCAAGAAATACAATCATAATCTGAACGACGACAATGACTTTGCACAGCACTCAATGAGTGCCCGACTTGTACATTGTTTTTTACCGTATTTGTGAGGCATACTCACAAATAAACCCAAAAAACACCCCGAAAATTTCACCGTGTGAATTTTCCTTTTAAAAAGTTTTTCACTATGGCTTTTAGCCCACCTCAGTGTTCTGGACCAAAGGTTTTTTAATTCAGGGGGCGGCTTTTTGTCTGCCTTTCTCCTCCCCCCTTTACCCCTCTCCTCAGCCACAAACTCTCCCCTCCCAAAGCAGTAACTTCTTACAGAGAGGAGGGGGAGGGGGTTTTTCTGCCAGAGTTAACCCTTGTGTGTGCCTGCCTAGTCTGCTCTCACTGCTGGAGTCAGTGCACTGTGCAGCTGTGCTGAGCCTTGCTGCTCCACTCCCACAGAGTCAGGAACAGCAGGAGAGGGCTGAATTGTATGAGTGGCTTATGGAGACAGAGTCAGTGACTGTGTATGCTAGAACAAGCAGTGGGATGTAAAAGTTCCTAAAACCCCTGCATTAGCATACAAAACTCCACAGACATCTTCAGCAAACAAAACACAAACACTGTCCCTCCCATTAGAACAGACCACAGGGCGCTGTGGAAGTGTGTTACTATAATCACAATGGACACTAAAACAGCAGAGCAGGGAGGGATATGTACGAACGATCAACGATGCCTCCCCCCCTCCCCCACGTATCTGTCTATTAGAATAGTCAAACTCCACAACACATGGTGAGTATAGTAGACACACTTCACGTGCTGTCACTATGACTGACCACGAGATCAGCCTCACCTCAGGCTCTCCTCAATCTGTAAGAGAGCAGTAGAGGACAGCACACACAGGGTTAAATCCAGGCAGCACAGCTACACAGAACACAGAAGCCAAGCCCTCCCCTACAGAAAGCATACATACAGTGCGTGAGGGCTCTGTGCTCCTAACCTGTATAGAACTGAAGAGTCATCATCACTGGCAGCCAGTGAGAGAAAAATCAACAGTTCTGTGGCTATAGTGATTTGAGAGCTGATGCACTCCTACTACCATGGATTAAACTCAGAAAATCATAGGACATTTGTAATGAACAATATTGCAAAGCTGCTTGTTTTTTAAAGATCTTTTCATTAAAACCCAATCATTGTAGCGAGACAACCCCTTTAAAGATAACTACTTCTTGTAGTTGCATAGATTTTGGAAGTCTTTCAGCTGCTACTTCAAGGCAAAGATCCTTAGCATCAATATCTTTTACTTGTCAGAGACAAAGACAAGCTGGATATTTGTGTCCCCTTATAGTTTGTGGCCTAGATTGTTGCCTAGCACACCTAAATGGAAGCACTGGATTTAGCTGTATATTCATATTTGCTGACAAACCTGTATCTGGTTGGCAGTAGAAAACAACGATTAACTTCATGTCTATATTGTTGGAACGTCACATCAGAGATATAAACTTCAAGCCCCTCTGTGAAAGGCGATTGAATGATTGAAATTCCATAAATGAGATTGATGGCTACCCTTTTTTAACCCCTTAAGCACTAGACCTGAAAAGGCCTTAAAGAACCATCTAATATTATTAGTTTTGCCTCCCTAGCATTTCGACAGTAATAACTTTTTATTTTTCAGCGATGCATTTAGAAGAGACTTATTTATGACAGCAGTTATTTTTGCGGGGCTAGTTTAAAGGTTATCTCCGCACAAATTAGCATTCAAACATGTTTGGAACACTAAAATGAAGATGTTTTCCAATAAACTGCTTTGTTCATTTTTTTTGTTTGTTAAGGAGCTACAAGTTGAATATTAATCACCTTCCTGTGCTCTCTCTGGATTTCCCTAGTGAGCGACCTGTGTACAACACCCCCCCTGCTTTTGATCTAGCTGAAAGCAGCAGCTTTACAACATCGGACAGTGAAGCTTTAGTTTGTTATCTGATCTTTCAGACAAAGCCGTAATTACTGCTGTTTACTTTAACTCAGAAGCTCCCTGGTCCTGACAGAAGAATGAGGTTATCTAATTAGCAGAGGTCCTGAATGCAAGGGGGCTCATATGCTAATTACAGACAGCTTGACCAGGAAGTGACAGAGCAAAGTAGTATTATTTCATTATTGCATCCTTTGAAACTTTGAGATGAGACAACCCCTTTAAGTTTACATATCAATCACTGCAGAATTTTTTTAAAACAACGTTTGCAGCGTGAACAAAAAAAAGTGTCTTTCTGCATTATTTTTTTTCAATATCTTTTACACCATTCACATTTCACACTATACAGATTAGTTCTACTAGTTATGTGGATACCTAATATGTGTAGTTTTTTTTTTTTGTGTGTAACGTATTCACAATATTTTTTTTATTTAAATATTTATTTTTATTTTAGAATTTTTTTTCAGCTCTCTGGATAACATATCAGAATAGACGTGCCTCCACGGGCATTATTAACGCATTTAAAGGAGTGTATGTATACCTAAAAAAGAATCCTGTCAAAAATCTGCTCTGGTTAATACCTTGCATAGCATAATTGATGTGCCTAATCTAGGCACATAGGAGGGCATGTATGACCAGGGCTGTGCCATAAGTCTAGCGTATTTTCAGGCGCAGCCCCGTTTGCATTACTGAAAGGCCTTCCATACGCTATTATCGGGCGCATTACATAGCGCCTGTAGCGCTCAGGTGGGCGTGTGGGAGGCGGGGCGCACTAGAACCGTACGAAGCTACATATTTAAAGCTTCACCACGGCAATTCCTAAGGTGCATTACTGCTGAACAGTAAAACAACTTTCAAAGGTGGTTTACTATTTAGAAGTGTCCGTAGCGTCTAGAATGCGCCTGATTTTAAAGACCCTGGGGGGGGGGGGGGGGGCCTGCTGTAGAGCGTTCATAAATCAGGCGCATTCTTGCTATTATAATGCGCATGAAATTTGGTGTCTAAGCTCCAAATTTCATACATGCCACCAGGGCTGTGGAGTCGGAGTCGTGGAGTCGGAGTCGGTGGCCATATTTTGCAGAGTCGGAGTCTCAAAAAGTGCAAAGAGCAAAGAGTAAAAGGTCCAGCCAGTGCTACTGCTCCGATATCTTCAGCCTCATCACATGAGGAGTGTAATTGATTACATGACAGGCAAAGCACTGCGCCAGGGAAAAGAATCTGCTCCCATGGCAAACAGATTTGCAGCAAAATTTTCAGCTGCTTTCAAAGAGTAGATAATCCACATTCATCAAAACTGACGTTGAGGCCTGACATTGGTAGTTAGTTGCCCATGTAGTGTCAACGCCCACCCCAGTAGTTAGAGAGACCATTCCTCTAGCTGAAATAATGAAGAATCAGATTAGTCATGTATGCAGGATCTATGGAAGCCATACTATTTCTCAGAACAAACTCCGACCTCCACAAATGTTCTGCAGTGTTTGCATATTTACTATTTTTTTGTGTTCTGAAGTCATATCCAATTAAATATATTTTACATGACAAGCAAAATGTAACAATGTATGAACATGTACTTCAGGCTCCATATCCACCTCAACCATCCACTACAGCTTTGTACATGAGGCGATACTGTAAGTTAACATACAGTCATCTTACCAATCTTATACATAAATGTGACTTGCAAGTATTCTGACATCTGCTTATTCTGCAGATACTTTCCCTGTAACTGCATTGTTACTATTTTGCTCCTAAAAATCAAAATGTTAATTTTTATTATTTGTTAGTATATGGGAAACCACTTTTTGGTTTTTCTAATACAGCCTGAAATCCTTCTGGGCTCTGGATCAGATTCAAGCATATTCTTATACAAAATCTGAACCCTTCTCATCTACAGCATTCCCAATTTGGTGCAGACTGACTATTGGTTACAAAAACAGCTTTTTCTTCACTCTACCCACATTGTTTCAAAAGACAAAACATGTTCCCTTTGCTTTTCAGTGTCGTTCTACTAAATAGCTCTTATTATTGTATCATAAGGTGATAAGCCTGAAGTTACCACTTTACTACAGTAAAGGTATCACTTAAACATGCGCCGTGTATGAGGGAGACAGGAGTCGGAGTCAGGAGTCGGAGGTTTGGGAAATTGAGGAGTCGGGGCTTTGGCTTGCCGACTCCACAGCCCTGCATGCCGGCCATAGTATAACATTGGCGTATAGCTTATCATTAGGCGCATTCAAATGTGTTGCGCATGGCGCATAATGCACCTAATTTTGGTGTACTACAGTTCATTTATATAGAAAGCAGGGCACATAGGTGCAAAAAATACACCAAAAAAATGGTGCAGCACTAATGGGACATGTCACCGTTTAGGTTTTTTATTTTTTTTAAAAATCCCATTAAGGGTGAATTTACATGACATATTGCGGTACGTACATGTGCTCGCCACAATACACTTGCTGTTAACAGTATTGTGCGCTGGGGAAAACGTTGGCTTATCATAGTACTCAATGAGTGCTATGATTTTGCCGTATTTGCGGGACGTACTTCGGGTGCATTTCAGCACAATTATGCGCAGAAGTACTCTCTGCAAATACGCTGTGTGAACATACCCTTTAGTATAACTATTGTACCCTTTTTTTTATTACACTTAGTAATTTATTAGCATACTAATATGCTAATTAGAGATGGGCGAATTGATTCTAATGAAGTGGACTTCGTTTAGAATTTCAGGAAAACTTCGGTTCTGAACAAAGTCAACTTTGGGTACTCCGCGTGAACTAAGTGTGCTTTTCATTGATAAAATGGGCTGCGAGCACATGGGCGTTACATGGGGCAAAGAACTCTGGAGGCAAAAGGCATAGCCTGCAATACATTTCAGAGATAGCCAATCAAAGACCGCGATTCTGTGACTCACCACCCGCACTATATTAAGCCGGGGGCGCGAGCAGACTCATAACCGCTCTCACTGTACTGAACATGAAGTCATGCAAGCTGCTGATAGCTCATACTGAAGAACATATTATTATAGCAGGCGATTTTTTGTGAGGTGTCTCAGCATTGTTCAGAGACTGCTTCTCTTAACGTTCCATTTCTGGATTTTTTGGTATTGGATCTGAATCCATTGTGCTCCACTGCAGCTGCATAAATATATTTAAATCATAATTCTGCTCACAGCACATTGAAAAAATTAAAATTCCCCCCCCCCCCCCAAACAAAGGGGGATCTAAGCCATTCCTGTTAGTATTCATGTAAAGAAACACGTTTTTTACAATACAAATACCACCTTTCATTTTGGCTGCTCAATTCTTTGCCCCAATTTACATCAGGGGTTTAATTTTGTGTTTTTTTTCAGCTGTGGTACCCAAGAAACCGCATTTTCACCGCAAAAATTTTACATTTTCCCGTAGCCCAAAAACACAAGCAAAGTTAAATTTCAATTTTATCTCTTGTTGGGGCGTAAAAAAAAACCACTTTTAAACCGCAAAAAAAAAATGTAGTTTGGGTGGCTCAAATTTTTTGCGCAATTCATCCAGGTGTTTAATTTTAACTTTTTTTTTCGTGTGGTGCTCCAAGAAACCGTTTCATTTTCACCCCAAAATTAACATTTTTTCCCGTACCTAATTTACAAGAAAGGTTAATTACAATTTTTTCTTTGCGTGTGGCGTAAAAAACACCACATTTTTAAAACGCTACAAAGCTAGTATTTGGGGGGCTCAATCTTTGGGGGAATTTTTCATCCAGGTTTAAAAAAGCGTTGTTTTTTTTAGCTGTGGTGACTCCCAAAAAACCGCATTTTCACCCCCAAAAAAATTTACTTTTTTTCCCGAGCCTAATTCACAACAAAGGTTTTAAATTACAATTTTATCTCTTTTTGTGTGGGTAAAAAACCCGCATTGTAAACGCTACAAAGCTTAGTTTGGGTGGTTCTTCTTTTTGGGGCAATTTACATCCCCGGGGTTAATTAAGCTTTTTTTTCAGCTGTGGTGACTCCAAGAAAACCCTATTTTCCCCCCAAATATATACATTTTTCCTGAGCCTAATTCACAAGCAAAGGGTTTAAATTCAATTTTATCTTGTTGTTTTGGCGTAAAAAAAAACCGCATTGTAACACCTACAAAACTAATTTGTGGTGGGTTTAATTTTTGGGAATTCACCAGGGGGGTTATTAAACTTGTTTAAAAACGCCCCTATAACGAGATGAAAATTTGAGGGGGGCAGTCATAGCTACTTGGCAGCGGGGAAAAGGGGCCAATATCCCCCCTTTTGAGTAGGCGGCAAGATAGAATTTGAGATGGAAAGGGGTCTGTTTTGAGGGGTCACCCCTGCTACCAAGAGGTGAGAGGCACATGACATGAAACACAATAATGATGATGTAGCCGAACCCACTTTTGGGGCCCGGTAGGCAAAGGGGTTCTATGCAGGAGAAGAAGGGGGGAGCTTGGCGTCAGGCAGAGGCCAGCCAGCAAGTGGGGTGGCCCGTGAGTCAGCGAATAGCAGCAGGTGAGGTGGGAGCCCAAACGGGACGGGGTAAAAAAACCCCCCTTTGCAGGTCCAAAAAGTAGCGGCACAGGGCTCAGCGTGGGGCGGCGGCAAGTCACTCAGTGGGGGCTTTTGGGGT
>JAODAL010061061.1:0-20547 GCA_025379985.1 Phyllomedusa bahiana | reverse complement strand
CCTTTTTTAGCAGACTTTCAAAAAGCCTTTTCCCCCTTAGCCTTTCCTGGATAGTTATGCTTTCTATCTGGAAAATTCTAACCCAAAGGGGCCCATGCCTTCATGCTCTTATAAATTCCCCCTTTGGGATAAAGCAAAGGGTTTTGAGGTTAATGAAGCTATTGGCCCCTTAGTATTGTTTTTTTCCACAATTTTTTTTTCTTTTAAATTTGCTAAAAATTTTATTTGGGGGGGGAAAATTACTTTGCCTAATTTGAAAATTTTTTAAGTTTTTTCCCAAAAAAAAGGGTATTTTTTGGATTCTATTTGTGTGTAATTCAAGTTATCATTAACATATGACATGAATTTGGGTATGGACGCTACATCGTGATCCCATACTACCAACAGGTCATCGATGTAGCGTCCATACCATTGTACATTTTGACCAAAAGGGTTATGCTCACTGAATATGGTGTGTGCTCCCAACACGCCATAAACAGTTTAACTATTGACAGTGAGGAAGTAGCTGAGGATTACAACCAGCTGTTACTGGGTGAGCCCATGAAGTCTATTTCTTTTCTTTTTATTCAAATGTTTACACACTCCTTTTTAATTTCTTTTACTTTTGGTAAAATCATTTTCAACATTTTTTGCAGGGCTGCATTTATTTTTTTTTTTATCTTTTAAAAGCAAACCCTTTTTATTTTGGGCCCTTTTTTCCGGTGAATTTTGTCTTTATCTTCGGGTTTTTTAGCCATAAGACTGTGTGAGGTCAGATTCTCTCTTCGAAAGGCTGATATGATATTTAGACAGACATTCTGAAGTTGTTTTTGTATGATCAAGATGACACATCTTCAGATACCTTTTCTTAACTTTATACTATTTAGGACTGGTTACCCACCTGCATAGGAGGTCTCTTTGAAACCTCTATTGCAGATTCCATCAAGAATGATGAAAATTTTTTTTTAGAATGCTACTCTTTTTCTCATTAAAAAAGGGTGGGCACCGCAATGGGGAAAAAAGAAAAGGATTTTCCCACGTAATCCAAAAGGGGCCCCCCAAAGGGACCCTTGGGTCCATTAAAAAAAAGTCTATTCCCCCTTCTTTATTTTAACCCGGCCTTAATTTTCGCTTTTCTTTTTCTAAATTTTCACTCAAAATTTGTAGGGAATTTTTTTGGGGGGGGGGGGGGGGAAAAGGAAAATGTCAAAATTTAAGTCTGCCTCTTTTCCCCCCAAATCACGCCCCTTTTTCTCTGATTTATTTTCTTTTCAGATGAGGAAAAAAAAAGTGTCCCAAAACATAACAAAAAAAAAATTTCAAGGTCGGGACCCCTTTACTTTTTGTGGAAAATAAATCAAAATTAAAACCCCCCAAAAAATAAGCAACCCCTTTTTTAGTGCAAAATTTAAACCAAAAATTTTTTACCAATGAGTTTTTTATTTTAATGCTGTATTATTAAATTTTTCATTTTTTGAATCTGAAAAAAGTTTATTTAAATTAAAAAATATATCCCCTTCCCGTTTTTCTTTTTTCAAAAGGGGGTGTGTTTTATGGGGAATAAATTTAAAAGGGAGCTAATGGTAGAAAAAAAGGGCCCAGGACAAAAAAACACTAAGGAAAAGTATAAGAAAATATCCCCTACCCAACGAGTATGGGAAAAGGGGAGGAACGCAAAAAAAGGCTTAAACTGTTTTGGTAATTAGGACAGAGCCGGGTTTTTATTTTTAAATAATTTTAAATATATATATATAATAAAATAATAAAAAATTTAAATATATTATATGGGTTGCATAGTGCGCCCCCTATATTTACCCCTCACCCTTAATTTAATGAGAGTCCATTGTACTAAAAAAACAGTTGAAAGATAAAATATAGAAAATGCCAGCCTACTTTGAGTGCTCGAGTGACCACTGTGAAAACTGAATATTTCAGGTTTTCTTTGTATGAAAAAAAATGTTTAAATCTGATTCACATAATATATTATTTTTCCTTTATTTTGAAATAACTGGAATAAATGTCAGTCTTCCAGTAGTCTGAAAATTTTACATGTGCTAGAGTATTGAAGATTCACTGTTAATTTATCTAATGCTTTATTCTGTGGTGGGTTTTTGTTTCTCGCACAACACATTACATTAAAGCATTTTGATTGAAGTACTAGACAAAAAAGGCTTTGAAAAATGGAAATTGACTCTTCAAAAATGATAAATATGGGTTTAAAAGTAATTTAAAGAAAAAAATTTCTAATTTTCCCAACTTAAAAGAAAAAAATTAACATGGCAAAGGTGGAAAGACAATGACACAAAAGAAGATAATTTACCCCTTAAAGGCACAATGACATTCCTTAATGCACCATGACTGCATGCAGATGACACCCAACTCTACATCTCCGGCCCAGATGCGCCTTCTTCTCTCCGGTTTCCCCGACTGCCTTTCCTCCATTTCCCCCTTCTTTCCCCCCCTCTCCTAAAAAAAAACGTTTAAAAACTGAATTTATTTTCTTCCACCCTCCCACCCCTCTCCACCCGATCTCTCTATCCGTTAATGGCTACACCCCCTTTACCAGACCCCAGGTCCGCTGCCTTGGGATAATTTTGACTCAATCGCCTTAAACCCACATCCAAACCTCACTTCTGTTTCACCTCCACCTAAAAAATTTTTCCCCGAATCCGCTCATTCTTAACTTAAAAGCAAAAAAATCTTGTCCATGCCTCGTCTCTCCCGCCTCGACTACTAAAACACCTCCTCTGCGGCCCCCCCGCTGCACCCCGCTCCCTCCAAATTTTCCTTCTCGGGCTGCCCTCTGTTCCCCCCCTCCTCGCACCCATTGCCCACGAACCAGTTCAAGCTAGCACTTCGCCACAAGGCTCCCATAACCTTTCCCCCTTCAACATCTCTGCCTTAATTTTAAAATTACCTCCCCTACGCAACCCCCCTCCACAGGCCCTTCTCCTCTGTTTCCCTTTATCACCCCCTCACATAACCTTCCAAGATTTCTTCGTGTTTCCCCCCACATCTGGAACTCATGCCCCAACACATCAGCTTCCCCTCCTCCCCGCTTCAATTAACCTGAAAACTACCTCTTCAGGATTGCCAAAACCCAACATTAACCGGGTTGCCTGTCGCCCACAACATGTCTGCCCTCACCTTTGTCTCTTCACCCTCCCTGTAGATTTTAAGCCTCGCGGGCAGGGACTCTTTCCCTCTGTACCAGTGTTTGTCACTTATTGTCATTTGTAATTGTTTGCCCAATGTTATTATGAAACCCGCCGGAAATTTTACAGCCCCCGGGAAAATAAAGGGCGCTCCAAAATAAATGAAAAATAAAAAAATAAAAAATAAAATAATAATAATTTTTTTGCAGGCACGGGATCGGCCCCCACATAATTACTTAGGAGCCCTGCGGGGGACTGCAGCCCTGTGAAAAGGGATGTTAAAAAAACGGAGTATATAAATATTATTTTGGGTACGTATTACGAACCAAAAAAATTTGTATCAAAATCATTTTTAAAAATGTTCCACCCCCAAAAACCTAATTGATTTCAATGTTTAGTACGTACCTTCGTTCACACAATACAATACATAGTAAACAATGTGGTGTGTTTTTGAAGGCTAAAAAAGTATCCAAATACATACCATGTTTTCTGGAAAATATTTAATGCTTTTAAAAAGCCGAAAAAAGCTTTGGGAAAAATTTTTAAAATGCCCTGTTTTTGACTAGTTTTTTGTTTTAAATTTATTGGGTTTGGGCTTAATTTCTCTGATGAAATGTGTACACCAAATGCCTCATTCAAATGCATGAGTCACAGCAGACCATGTACTGCTGGATTCGTAATGGAGAAATGTAAACTATGGAGGGGTGTAGTTTATGTTTTTATAGATTAAAAGAAAAAGGGATTTTTAAAAATTTACGTTCGAAAAGTATAAAAATTTGGCATCAGATGCTTTTAAAAAATACGTATCTAAATATGCAAAAACAGATCCTTTTTGGAAACGTTTTTTTGGGAAATGAAGATTTTGGACTGATTTCAGTACCTTCATCTTCGTATTGAAAAATGTATCAGACACGCTGTGTGAACCTACCCTAAGGATAAGGAGATAACGCCAATCCTGGCTGTTAAACCCCTTAGTTGCTGGCATCTAATTGTTTTGAGGGGATTCCCCACAAATATGCTCATGGAGTGCCATGCACGAGGATGCCAAAGTGAACTGAAACAAAGGCCTTGATTTCTTTCCATGTTCCCATCCCTATTAGGCATGCCGAGTAATTGATAACGGGTTTGTCATCATTTTTACTAAACTGGGTGTATCAAAACATTATATAAGTGATCAAAGAATAAAAATAAAGTAAAAAAAATAGTGCACTGTAAAAAAGAAAAACAGAATAATTCTTTTTTCATTTTATTTTAAAAAAGTGAAAAACCCCCCCCCAAAAAAAAAAAAGAAACATATAGGGTTCACCATGAACTAAAACTCAAATAAAAGTGTAATTACTGCAGCCACGTGGCACAAGCGACAAACAAAAACAAAGATTAAAAACAATGACATTGACATATTCTTCCACAAAAACAAAAATACAATTTAATCTATAAGTCCCATGTGCCCCCAAAAATTGTTCCATTAAACTCTACATCTTGCATTGCATAATTCAAACACGCATACGCTACATCGAAAAAAACTTTTTAAAAAAATGTGTGTGAATAAGGTGAAAAAATAAATTTTGTTTTTTTAAGTTTTTTTTTGTAAAAAAGAAAAATTTTTTTAAAAAAAAAAAAATTTGGTACCCCATAAAAGCTACCAATTGGAAGCTTTTTGAATGGGTAAACAGAAAAAAAAATTAAAATTAAAAAAAAATTGTGTTTTCCCTATTCTTTCCCAGAGAGAGTAAATGAAATGTTCTATCAAACCCAAAATGATTCCATTGAAAAATACAACCTAACCCACAAAAAACGAGCCCTCATACACCTACATCGACAGAAAAATAAAAAAGCTATAATTTTTTTGAAATGTGGTGATAGAAATTTTTTGAAAAAATTTTTGGTAATTAAATCCAAAGTAGACCTGGTTCTTAAAGGTTTTAAGGGGATTTCTCACTATAAGGATTGCTTTTTATATTATAGATCTTGCAAAAGCAAGTCACTTTGCAATGTGTCCATTAGCAGTGTCCTATCTATTCCCTCTTGTATGGGCTGCATCAGTTCCTCAGGTCACTTAGCTCAGACCTTTTTGACTCTCCTGATAGGCGCCAGCAGGTTGCAAGCTAAAAGACCGGGTCCTCAGCATATTTGACCAGGAAGCAGAAAAGCCCTGAATTCAAAAATGAAGCTGAGAAAAAGACTGAGGGAATGAATCGATGTAGTGAAAACCTTTTTAAACAGAAAAAATTTTCATACAAATTTTATTTTATTTTTATTAAAAATAAATGTATCCTATGTCTTCTCAAAAAGGAGGCATCACCACTCTAGACTTGCCTGTTTTTCTGCATGTAAAATCAATTCTGAAACATCTTTGCTTAGATCTCTGCTTTGTGCCATTATGCCTCCTAGAAATATACAAATAAATTGACAACTAGATAAAATAGTTTTGATGGTGTCAGGCTCCCCTACTGCCCAAAATTGGGCCCACACTTTTAAACCTTGGTGGGGGGGGGGGGGGGGGGGGGAACCCCCGCTTTGCCAATAATCTGCCCTGTTCTAAATTTTATTATAAATATTAAAAGGGTTTAAAGAGGATTTACCCTTCTGTTCTCTGTTTCATTGTCTTTCAGTTTCTCACTCCCAAATCCGGGGCATTTTTTCCCCCAGCTGTGTTTTTCTTAACTGAAGGGAGATACATACCCCCCTTCCCCTGTTTGTGCTCGCTCCTGAGTCAGTGTGTTTGTTGAGATCAGGGGAGGGGATAGCAATCCCGTCCCCCCCCCTCGTCCCAAATGTACGGGCGTTCCCCTCCTATGCAGTTTATTTTGTAAGAGCGTTTGTTTACTATCCACCCGGGATTCAGTCTAACAGTCTTCATGAAATCAAGCACTGATCCCCCTTTTCCCTTTAAGCTGGGGGTTTGTTTTCACGAATCCCGTCTTGTATGAACTCATCCAGAGCAGCAAGACTGTCTCCTTTCTTTGTTTAACACCAGCAGCATTAGGCACCGGCATAATTCTGCGTTTTTGATTGTAGAAGCGCTGCAGGTTCGGCCTGCTGGCGGGCAGAGTGAAATCTGCCACCCTTATTCTGGTGAGAGAGGAGGAATGCACGCTCCGTGAAAACGGGGGCCGACAGAATGAAATTAGTAGAGCCGGGAGCCAATAAAAGAAAGGAGGTGGAATCCAGCCAGCCTGGGAACAGGTTTCAGAAAACAAAGTAATGGGACAGTGAAAACAAGAAGCTTTGCAAATACACCCAATTCCCAAATTTGCTTGATTTCACTGTCCCTTATTCTAAAAGGCCCTTTTTTAATTTTAATGAAAAAACCCCTTTTTAAGTGGGGGGTGTTTTAAAAGTTGCTGATTTTTTGGGTTTTTTTGGGAATATTTACTGTTTAAAACTGTCGCTCATTTTTTTTTAAAGGGCCCATGCTTGTATGGTGTGTCCCAAAAACAGGGAAGGGATTTAATTTTGGTTTTTTCAAAGTAACCCCCCTTCATACAACAAAACATTTTAAACTGTGCAAAAACATAGAACTTCATTTCTTTTTCAAAAAGGTTTAGAAATTTTAAAAAACCGTATAAATAGTAGTTCCCTGTTACTTTGTAGATAATGCATCTTGGGGGCAACATAAAGAGTTTTTTTTTCCCACTCTATACAGGCATCATAGACTTTGATCTACTATTTGGCCACCTCTTCTGTAGGCTGTTTACCTGAGCATACAAGCTTTCATCATTTGATCATTGTCAACTCTTCCTAAAAGACAACCTGAAATTCTTTTGGGGTTCCTTTTTTTAGACTTTCCGAAAGTCGCAGGGGAGGGCCCTGATAGTGGGACCCTTTAAAAGGGGTTTCCCTCACTACAAAGATTGCCTTCAGAAATTTAGGGAACGTAAATGGGGATGTTTTCGAAAAAATTTTGCTTTTTTTTTTTTTTTTTCTTTTTTGGGAGGTAAAAAATTTGATTCTTCAGTTTTAGTGAAATCAGGTTTTCTAGGTTAAGGTTTTTGCTCTCTCTGCTTTTTGTCTTATCTGATAGTTGGGAGACTCATCCCCCCCTAGGTCGGCCACGGCAAAACAGAAATGTGGCAGCTTGTGAGTTTGGGAATTTTTATCTGATCTAACAATACAAATTTAAATTTTGTTTATTTTATTTTCTAAAAGTTTCTGTACTTTACATAAATGTCTCCGGTTTCCATTTCGGGGTTTAATTAGCAGACCTTTAAATTCTGGAACGGTTTGGCTAATCCCCCCACAGCCTGACCAGGAAGAGCAAAAATACATGAAAAAAAAGGCTCTGTGAAATAGCGGGGGTGAGGAAAACCCTTTTTAAAGAAAAGTGTGAAACCCCTTCCACATGTGGAATAGTGTATATTTTTGGGTTATTTTAGTATAGGTAAAGATTACATTTCCCTTTTGATTTTAGAAAATTTGTCTATGAAAGTCTTAACAAAAAATGAAGAAAGGTGGGGACATTTCCCCCCAAAGGCATTAGCAAAATTTTTTAAAAAGGGTTAAAAAAACCTTTTTGTCTTTTGGGCCCCCAGGTAAATAGGGGTTTTCCCTTATTTGGGGGAGCTTTTGTTTCGGGGCTGCTTTTCTTTATTATAAAAAAAACCCCTCCTTGAAAAGCTTCCCTGGAACTAACATTTTTTAAGGCCCCCGTCCCCAAAAAGCAAGCTGATGGATGTTTGCCAGGATGCACGAAAAGTTTTTGGCAGTTGGGTCCCCCACCCAGGGTCCTCACAAAAAAAACGCGGCCAATTTTAAACCTTTTTCCAATTTGGAAGTATGAAAAAATTTGTTGGTGAGGGAAAAAAAAAGGGCCCTGACCCTTTGAGGGGAAATAAATTAAACCCTGCTAATGGAATATGAGCAGGCCAGGGCGGATTATTTATTGTAGCTGCGGTGAGTAATTTATAGGTAAAGTTCCATTAAAACATAAATAACTTTGTAGCATCATGTGTTAGATTGTTGATATATATTCCAAAATCCTGTATAACTTTCAGATCTTTACCAATAATATGACTCAATGAAAAAAATAAAATAAATTTTTTTTTCAGAGCTTGCAAAAAATAATTTTTTCAAGATTATCTAATATACAGAAATCACCAAGCAGAATCCCTTAAAATTTTTGGAAGGACAAAAAAACGACTTTTGTGCCCCCCTTTAAAGGGTCTGTAATTTTTTTAATTTTCTTTTGTCTGACCCTTTAAAAATATGTTTGTCTGGTAGCTGCAGTTCCCACCTCTGCTATCAGGGTGTTACTAACCTTTATCAGGTCCCAAAACAAAATGAGATATGCTTTTACCTGCTATGGTGCCCATCTCACTAACTGCTATGAGGGGGCCCCAATAAGGTGCAAGAACATTGTTAATTTTTGGGGTCTGCTATCTAGCACTACTATGTGGTTTCCCTGATGTATGACATTATTGTTTATACATTTGGTTATTGCTATTTATGTTGCTATTTTAGTTTATTGTCCCTTAGGTTTGGGGGGGGCCCCCTTTTTAATTTGTTTTATGGGGTCCCAGGAATTTTTTATGCCCTTTATATGCCCAATTAAACAGAGAAAACCCCAAAAGCAGTGCTAAATAGCAGAAGGCCACAAACGTTATCGTAAAAAAATTCCATTTCTTGCCCAAATGAATTGCCGCAACCCAAAAACTCGGCCGTATAGAAAATATTATGGCGCTTTAAAC
The DNA here is from genome assembly GCA_025379985.1 of Phyllomedusa bahiana. NCBI lineage: Eukaryota > Metazoa > Chordata > Amphibia > Anura > Hylidae > Phyllomedusa > Phyllomedusa bahiana. Next base: position 11,726 of record JAODAL010061061.1, on the reverse strand, counting down.
TATAAGGGTTTAAAGGGAAATCTGGGGGTCCCCCAACTATGTTGTCCCATCTTACGTGGTAGTCGGTGGCCTCTATATCAAGATTGGGGGGGGGTGGCTTTTGGGGGTTTTTAGAATTAGACGTAAGTCTGCTTCGGGATTTTTTGGGCCCCTTTTCGTGCAGAGTAGATCCCCAAAAAAGCGTTGTTTTGTAGTGAGAGATACTGGCTTGGCTTTAAAAAATCCTTTTTTTCTTTTTCAAGAAATCGGGGGGTCAAAAGGGAAATTTAGGATTTGTTAAACCAACAGAGGGCGGCCCCGTGGGGTTCTCAGCCCCTTTCCCATATGGGTTGTGATAGGGAGATGCTAAGTAGAGGGCGGGGAAAAAGGGAAAACAAAAACTCTAAAAAGCGTTGTTCGGTGCTTCCTTAAGGGGATTTTCCCTTCCTGAGCTACCCCCATGCCCCCCACACAGGGCCCGCCGTATCTTCTCTACTCTGCACTGAAAAGGGACAAAAATTCCCGAAACAGCGGGGGGGTTTTGAGAGAGATACGGCTTGGCCCAAAAAAAACTTTTTTTCTTTTCAAGCTCGGTGGGCAAAAAACAAATTGAGGTTTGTTACAACCAACAGAGGGTGCTGTGGGGTTTTGCCCCTTTTTATAATGCCTTGTGATATGGGAGATGTAAGTTTTGGGGGGGGCCCAAAAGGCAAAACAAAAAAATCTACAAGCCGTTTTGTTCGGTGTCTCCCTTTAAAGGGGAGGGTCTTCCTTCCTATAGATGTGAATGAGAAGACGGCACATACTATTTTTATTCTCTTCCTTAATTAAATGGTTGACCCCTAACTCATCAAACAGGATGGATTCAAGGAAGCTTGATCATATTCAAGTGGTGGTAGCTGTGCCTATCAGAAATTGATGTCCCTGCCTAGAATTTTCCTTGTCTCCATTTGGGGTTTACTGTCTAATTTTTAGATCTTCCTATGGAAGTTTTTGGAAATTGGGAGAAAAAGGAGGGCTGAGGAAAAAACAAAACACAGGGGGGAACCACAATCTCCTTTTCTGATTTTTTTCTTTTGGGGGGAGTGAACCCAGGGCACCTGAAAATGCAAAGCAACACTACTAAAACCCCTGTTTTATCTTTCTACCCCTTTAAAAATTCTTGGGTTATCAGCCAACTAAAGACATCCATCTGTAAGCTGGACATTGTGGAGTTGTACCTAGTCAGTGTTGTGCTCTGACTGGCTGTGTTACATTTTTCATTTTGCCTTTATAAAAAGTACTCATTTTCTTTGTGGAAATTCTTCTAGCTCTATCTTCAGTCTCAGACTGGCCAACAGGGACGTAGGGAAGGTCCCACTGGGTGGCTGGGCTTGGTGGGCTTCTGGGCAGGGCAGGCTTTGAGCAGCTTTTTAGAGAGAAAGGCTTAGAAAGAAACTTATATGTCTGTCTGTGTAGTGGATATAGTGGTTGTAGGATCGGCCCCACAAATAAACTCCACTGGTGGGCGTGAGGTATCCAATGCAACACTGTGTATCCTCATATTGAGATGAAGCTCTCTTGTGTTTGCGGTTTATGTTTTTGGGGTTTTACTTATTTTCATAAATGTATCGTAAATTTTTTTTTTTAAAGGGCATAAAAATTTACCAAGACTATTAAGATAAATTTATTTCTAAAAAAGGGTTGCTATAAAAGGAAAGTTTAAAAGACAAAATATAACTGATCACTTATGTGCAGTCTTAGAAATATATGTAATCATGTAAACTCACCTGCTAGGTATGTTCTTTTTTCAATATTCCATGAAAAAGTAATATCTTATACTTATCTAGTGCAAGTCCTTATGGTTGTTATAGGCATTATAAGAGAAAACACCTGGGTCCCCTGGGCCCGGGGCCCAACTGGGGCCCTTTTTGTCTGAAAAGGGCCCCCACCATGTAACAATTTAAAGCGAGTAAGGGCTATAAATTTGGGATTGTTTGTCAGTATATTGGGATTTTTTTTGGTTTTTGTTGATGGGTGTAAATGTAAGCCAAGTAACCCAGGGCAGGTTTTACCGGAAACAGCGGAACTCACGGGCAAAGAACATTTATCCAACAAAGGCTCAACAACCCGGGTTTTTTTTACTGAAAATTTTGGAACAAGATGTTTTAAAAGTTCCCCCCAAACAAGATGTACAAAAAACGGGTTTTTGGGGGCCCCCGTGTGCACAGGCGCCACCAGAAGTGGGATTCCTGGATGCCTGAAAAATTTTCCTAGCCCTGGGGGTTCGGAAAGGTCGATAACCCCTTACCTTTTTAATACCGTAAGCACCAATGGGAACGATCGTGTGTGATGATGGCTGCAGGCGCCCGTGGTAAAGCACAGTAGCTTACAACTTAAAGGGGTTTTGCCACGATGTAATGTTGACGTGGGATCCTCCAAAATGGGTATTTAATCACTTTTCTAAATATATGTGATTACAAAAATTTGAAGCCTTGAGAGTTTACAGCCATTGATCAGTCCCCTTAGTTTCCTGATAGTTTATATTAGACACGACCAGGACACTGACAGGAGCTGATCTGGCCATGCTTGCGTGTTTGCACTTATCTGATGACAGGGAACATGAAGGAGCTTGCAAGGGGCTGGGGAGAAAAGTGCGTGTATGAGGCTTTTTGCTGTATAGAGAATCCACTGGTTGTAATGTAATTATTTGAGTGAACATTGTAGACGCTCCCTGCTCACCCCCATTCCTCTCCCCTGTGACTCAGCATGCTTTGTTTATCTTCTCTCCTGAGCAGATAAGAGGTAAGGAACTCACTTCTTGGCAAAACCCCTTTAAATGACTCTACCCGTTTCCCTCCGAAAGGCACATGTGACACAAAACTTTCTCTCAGAGGTGAACCAGTTCAAGTAGATAATGGTGTGATAGCAAACTCTTTTCCAAGTCCTGAATAGGAAGGTGTAGTTGGTAAACCCCCCTGTGGCCTGTAACTAAACTAACTAAACTAACAACAGGCCTTCTCACCGTTCTGAGCTCGGTGGCGTGCACGCATCTGCCGGAGATACCTCTAAGATTGCCGGCAGTCCCTGCTCCAGGTGCAGATCCCTAGGGATGAAGTGGATGGTCCGGCTGCAGACGTTCCTCTCTATCTCGGAAGCTTGTCCTTCTTGTCCAGGAGCTCTCCCTCTGCGATGGCGTCTGTATAGATAGGCTCTCCTCTGTCTCTGGAACAACTCTGAATCCTTAGCCCGGCCGATTCTGGGAATGCTGGATACTTTATAGCTCTACTGTCTCTGTCTGTTCTCCTCTGAGTCTCAGCAGCCTCTCAAAAATGTCCGAAGCCATGTGACTCTCTGATGGCATGTCTCTCATTTACATATACTGGAAACTGGACATAGCGGCATCTTGTGGCCAAACAGTAGAATACAATGAAATATTTTACAATTGTCATACATAGGACTTTACTTGTTAAACACAGTGAGGCTGGTCCACTATCCCACATACAGTTGAAACCAGAAGTTTACATACACTATATAAAAAGACACATATACATGTTTTTCTCACTATCTGACATGAAGTATAATGTTGTACCGTGTTAGCCATAGAAAGTAGTAGAAGAGTGAATATACTCAGTTAGCCTGAAAAAGGTATCGCCTGATTTCTTCACTCTTGTTCTATCTGACATGAAATCAGAATAAACCTTACCCCTTTTAGGTCAATTAGGATTACCAAAATTATTTATATTTACCAAATGGCAGAATAATGAGAAAGAGGGAATTTTTAAGGCATTTTTATTACTTTCTGCAAAGTCAAAAGTTTATGTACTTTTCATTAGTATTTGGTCGCATTGCCCTTAAACTGTATGACTTAGGTCAAATGTTTTGTATATCCTTTCACAAGCTTTAACAATTGTTGGTAGGAATTTTTGGCCTCTTTCTCCTGACAGAACTGGTGTAACTGACCCATGTTTGTGCTTGCCTTGCTCGCACCTGCCTTTTGCTTTGCCCATAAATTTTCAATAGGATTGAGATCAGGGCTTTTTGATGGCCACTCCAAAATATTGACTTGGTTATCCCTAAGCTTATCCTTGTAACCAGTTTGGCAGTGTGCTTTGAGTCATTGTCCATTTGGAAAATCCATTTCTGCCCAAGCTTTAACTTCCTGACTGATGGCTTGAGATGTTGCTTAAGTATTGCCTCAAAATCTTCCTTCCTCATGATGCCATCTATTTTGTGAAGTGCACCAGTACCTTCTGCAGCAAAACAACCCCACAACATGATGCTGCCATCCCCATGTTTCACAGTTGGGATGGTGTTCTTAGGCTTCCAAGCTTCTCTATTTTTCCTCCAAATGTAACAATGGTCATTATGACCAAACAGTTAAATTTTAGTTTCGTCAAACCACAGGACATGTATCCAAAATGTAGGTCTTTGTTCCTGTGTGCATTTTCAAACATTAATCTGGCTTTTATATGTTCCTTTGAGTAATGGCTTCTTTCAGCCCATCTTGATACAGTACTCGTTTCACTGTGGATAATGATACAATCTTACCAGCTTCTGTTAGCATCTTCACAAGGTCTTTTGCTTTTGTTCTTGGGTTGATATACACATGTCTGACCAGAGCTCATTCACCTCTGAGACAAAGAACTCGTATCCTTTCTGAGCTGTATGATACCTGGACATTCCCATCTTGTTTGTACTTGTGTATAATTGTTTGTACAGATCAACGAGGCACCTTCAAGTATCTGGAAATTGCACCCACAGATGATAAAGACTTGTGCAAGTCCATAATTCTCTTTCTGATATCTTGGCTGATTTCCTTAGACTTTCCCATGATGTTATACACAGAAGCAATGTGTTTCTGGTGTGCTGAAAAAATACATCCACAGATGTGTCTTTATTAATCAGATGTTGCCAGAAAACCTATCAAAGTTCCCAAGACATGAATCTCAATGGCTTAAAAAATTTGTTTAAAGGTTAGTAATCCTGTTTATGGAAACTTTTGACTTTGGAGAAAGTAATAAAATGCCCTAAAAAAATTTACTTTTCATTTTTCTGCATTTGGGAAAAATTAAAAAATTTTTGGGGTAATGCTTAATTACCCTAAAAGGAAAAGGTTTTATTTGATTTCATGTCGACAGTGGAAAAAATGATATATGTTTTTTGTTAGTAAATGAAATGTTAGGTTTAAACCCGACTTATGGTGTTATTTGCACCTTAAAATTCCTTTTGATGGGGCTCCTTAGTTATTTACTCACCCCGTTAGAGTTGTTCATGTTTTAAGAACGGAATGCGTTGGCATGATGACCCACCCGTTATATAACATTGTTGCTTTCATAATTGGGGAAACCCGGGAAAAGGAAGTGAAGTGATGGACAACAAGTTGACTCACTTATTTTTGCTAAAAAGGGGGGTAACTAAGGAAAAAGTAGTGACACCCAAAAGATCAGAAAACACTTAAAAACCTTTAAAAATTAAAACTGAAATTAGGATTAAAAGAAGAGTTATGGTAATGAAAGGGATAGGGTTGAGAAAAAATTGTAATTTCAAAAAAATTTGAAAAATTTTTTCAAAGGTATCAAAACCAGGCAAACAAACCCCACACATTGAGAAAAATTAAAAAGAGCTTGCCCTTTCCCTGTCTCTGTATAAGGTGGTTGTTATAAAAACAAGTTTGAAAGAGATAAATTATGATGAGCGATTTGGTTGCTATCTCTCAGGTCGATAGTCGATATGGCATTTAAATAAGTATCCGATAGTCGATAATGATTTGCCGAAGACCATTAAAGTTTTTGGGGAGGGAAAACCCCTTTATTTTACACCCAAACGGGATGGAGAATGGAATTAACATCCACAACAGCAAACTGTTCGGTAATTTAGGCAAGACAATTTAGGTTAAAAAACCCAAAAAAAAAAAATAAGACCTTTCCATCCTGTCTTGCACCAAGCTGAGCTTAAACCTGATGACCCACAAATAAAAAGTGCCCGAAGGCAGTTGATTTGAACATATTTTCTTGATTTGGGAAATTTAATATCCCCGTTGGAAGCAGATGAGCCCTAACCCCGCATGACCCCGATTAAAAGGCCGGAAAAAAGGGTCTTTTAAACCCCCCAATTTTTAAATTTAAAAGGACATTGGGCTATACTGTCCTGGACCCCAGTATGAATTAAAATTGGGGATCCCCCAAAATTTAAAAAAAGCGGGGAAAAGGGTTTTGAACCCCTTTTTTGTGAACTGGAATTAAACTTATTTTCCTGTACCACAGAATGACCCTTAACCCGTCTGAAAGATTAAAAAATGTGGGAAAGGAGTCTTTAACCCCCATTTTAGTTGATTTCACTTGAATCCTTCTGGCCGCAGTATGACCCTTAAATCTGTTGATCCCCCAAATTAAAAAGTGGGGAAAAGGAGTCTTTCAACCCCCATTTTGTTTCATGGCTAGACTATTGTCCTGGGCCCAGTGACCCCTAAAAACCCGTTTGACCCCCAGATAAAAAAAGGGATATGTTTTTGTACGTGACTTCATTTAGTATATTTTTTGGTAATGAATTTGTTTACAGAATTTATTTTTGGGAAGTTTTTTTTATGTTTTACATTATTCCCTTTTTTTTTTTTTTCAGTTGATAAAAAAATAACCCTCTGAAATTTTTTAAGGTATTTTTTACACGTGTAGATGTGTTAATTCTTTCCCCCACCCATAAGTAATACAAAAGTCTAAAATCCCCAAAAACACTTTTAGTTGAGAAAAATTTGCCCCCTGATTTGGGATGATTTAGCCAATCATTCAAGGTTTCATTTTTCTCAAATCTTCTTTATTATTAGGGGCAGCTCCCCGGAGATCAAATGATGGACCCCCGAAAATTTTAAATCAAATTGAGCAATTTGTGTCAAGCCCTGGGCCCTTTTTGGCACTAATTAACCCACAGAAATCAACTTTTTCAAAATCAGATTTTTTAGAGGAAATTTGAAGCTCTCCTGATTGCCCCTAATGGTGGAGAGCCAGTGCTGCGTCAGTATCTGTAACACGGAGTCCAGCTGCCAGACTTACAGTGAAGTGACGGGTGAGAGCCCAGGCTGGCGTTCGTCATTTTCCTTATCAACATGCCTAAAAATGACGTTATGAGCGCAGCAACGAAAACAGTCGTGCTGAAGCAGAGTGCGGAAGCGGAAGGGTGTGGGAGGTTAAAGACTCCAGCCTTCCTCAGTACACAGTCAAGATCTGGGTAGCGGCTTGCCCCTCCGTTTTGAGTGTGGACAATTGGAGCTTCATTGGAAAATACTGGTGGTTAACGACTCCTGTTCCACCCAGGTGCCCTTTTTTAGGCATTCTTTTTCTCATTTTACTCAACATGCTGGAGGAAATTGTCTCTGTACCTTTGTTCTTTTGTCCGTGCTCCATACTCCATGTCTCTGAATAACCTACATCCTGGGTCAGTTATCTGTACAATTCAGAGGAATTTTTTTACAGCTATTTTTGTATATGCAAGTTTTTTAGTAGTTAATCTAGAATCCAACATTTTTAAAATTGGATGGAATCCCACATGTCTTTGTTTCTTTTTAATATGTATTAAATGGGTTGTCTCAATAACAGGGATTGATAGCTATGTTAAAGATCTTGCAAAAACAAAGTCATTTTGCAGATATGTGTCCATTAACAGTGTCTTACCTATTCTGTTTCTGAGTGCACATCACCCTTGAGCCACTCTTGACAAGTGTGAAGAATAAATGCTGTTAGAAAACAAATTTTTTTATTTTAGGACCTGTAGTATAGCTGCTCATGTCACAGCAAAATGCCCCAAAATTCAAAAACATGACCAATGGAGCCAATTTTGACAATGGTGAGAACAAATGTCTGTTAGAAACAACATTTTTTTATAATAGGACTGTTAGTATAGCTACAAAGTCACGCAAAATGCCCCCAAAAAATTCAATGCATGACCCTTGAGCCACTGTTGGACAGATTGTGAAGAACAAATGTCTGTTAGAAACAAATTTTTTAGATTAGGGACCTGTATATAGATGCATTTCAAAGCAGCATGGCCCCAAAAACATTATAAAAATGACTTCTCAGCACGTTAAAAATTGGAGGGAGAAATGCCAGTTTGAAGCCACATTTTCTGTTCCAAAGGATCATAATTATGCTGTATCTACAGCAACATGACCTCAAAACCATTGACCAATGCAAAAATTTCTAAAGGAAAAAGTGAGTAATGAATACGGTGTTGTCATGAAACCTTGCTGATCTTTTACAGTCTCCTCACAGCAAAACATAGCAAAATGAACTGTGGGGAACAAGAAGAATAAAAATTGCAGTTGAGAAATGATCATTTTAAAAAAAGCTTTTCAAGAGGACCATATCTTTGTTTGAAGAGGAATGTGAAGTATACGCAAAATAATCGGTTGACCTCGGCTTTTTGGGGGCCAAAAATCATCAGAGACCCAGGGCCTGATTATCGGGGGATTGAAAGTCAAACGATCCACTTTATCTGGGGGGAAAAGTCGGTTCCCGTTTTGTCTGTAAGACTTTTCCCGCTGTGCTAAAATTTTCCCGCTCAGATATGACGGTGGTGCTGGGCGGGGACAAAAAATTTCCTAGGCGGGGGGATTTCCCCGAGTGGGAATTTTTCCTTTTTGGGTCCCCAGAAGTTTTTGGGGCCCGGGAAACACATCCCAAAAACGAGGTGTTAAAAACGCAGTTATTTGTGCACCAGGGATCTTACGGGTCTCTGGTGTTGGTTTGTGTGCCCTGCTTTTGCATGTTTTGGGTGAGGTGGTAAAAAGTTTTGCGAGGTCCCCCATTAGGCTTCTCCCAAAACCTTGCCTGTGTGCCGTAGACTATTTGGGCACTTACTTCTGTCACGCGCTGAGGTTGTTCCCCCTTTGACTTTTGAGGAAGTGAAGCAGATGCAACAGATGTTCCCCCATTTAAATCAATCACCCCAAAGGGCCTCAATTTTCCTGATTTTACTTTTTTGGGGGCCCGGGGGGGGGAAAGGATGTGATGGTTTTGTTTTGTCCCGGGGACCCAGGAGGGTGGCCCCCCGTAACTGTTTTTCATTTTGTTTGGCCCTTAATGCGAGGATCATGTTGGGGGGAAATGGAGATCCAGATAATGTGAGAGAGGGGACCCTTTTTTTCCCCCAAAAGGGCTCTGGGCGAGGGGCAAAAGCAAATAAATCTTCCTCATTCTTCCCCCTTTCCGCCTTAAAATTTCGCCCCCCAACCTTTTTTAAAAGGCGGGGGAGGGTGGGTTAACGGTAAGGGAAACCTCCCCCCCCTTTCCGTTTCCCTCGGCCAGCTTCAAAAAAAAACAGCCCTGACTTCCCCTGAGATTTTTTGAAAACCCTAAAGAGCTGAGGCCCCCTTACACAGCCTGGCCCGGGAACCAAACGGGGTTTAATTTGAAGACCGATAAAATTGTGAAACTGGGGGGGCCTTGGGGATTTGACGGAGAGAAAGGCTCCGGTGTGATCTGTGCCCGTCTCCCCCTCTTTGGGTGGCGGGACCTGTTTTTTTCAGGTGTAAAACAAACCCGTTCCAAAAAAACTAGGGATCCCAAAATGGCTCATGCTGAAAAGGGGGCTTTTGACCGCACTGCCCTTTTTTGGTGGCTTCTTCAAAACCCCTGGCAAGGATGGTGAGAGCTCTTTCCCCTGCCCAACTTTCGTGGGTAAAACCCCGAGGTCCGCACTGCTCCCTTTGTCGGGGCCCATGTGTAAACCTTGTCCCTTCGTAATGGCAGGGGCGTGCGGGCCACAATCGCGGGGAAAGCATTTTGGGAGGGGTGGAATTCCAGCGTGTTCCCCCATGTAAACAATAAAGACGGTTAAACCGGGGAGGGAGCTGACGTTTGCAACGCAGCCAGGCGGGCCCAAAAAGGGCAGGGTGGGGGAAGGGCCGGAAGGGGGAACTTAAGATTTGGGGCCCTTTCCCTCGCACCAGTCCCAGCCCCGGGGGTTAGCTCTTTGGAAATTTCGGGGACGAAAGGTTCTTTGGACAGGGCCAGGCAAAGGGATGTGTCCAGCCTCCCGTTCTTAAAGGGCGGGTCAGCGGGATTTTCCCCCCGTTTTTCGAAAACCCCAAAACCTTTCCCCGGGGGCCACAAGGTTCTTGGTCCCCCACCCAGGGCTCGGTTTCGTTGCGGAGGCCCGTCCAAGCCTGCCCTGGGTGTGGACGGGTTTTCCCAAGGGAAAATTTTTTAATTTTAAAACACGGGCTGGTTTTCTGGGCAGTGATCCCACCAAGGGGGCCCCTTGGGGGAAAGGAAAACCCTGAAACCATCCTGCGGTTTTGATGAGGGTGCGCGAGCCTGAGAGCCCGTAACCCCAGAGACATCCCCCCATTTGAAACCGTAAAGCTTTTAACAGAAAATTTAAGGGGCCCTTGGGCCGTGCTTACTAGTCATGTGTCGGGGGTCAGGATGGACTTTTCCGGCCCCCCAGTTTGCAGACAACGGGGTTTTGAAATTTTAGAGGGAACGGGCTGGTCGGGCCGGGACGGCTTTTCGGGCCCAAAAAAGAAATGCTGCTCGGAAATCTGGTATTGGGGGCAGGAAAGGGGCCATGACGTGGGGAAACCCCAATCTGTTTTCCCCACCCGAGGGGAAAGGCCCCATTTCCAAGGCCAAAACCCTGGCTTTTTCCCCGACATTCAGGCTTTTGGCTTTGGGGGTTTGGGTTAAAAAGTGTTTCTTCTGCCCCCCAAACCCTGGAAGACAGAAGGCTGTTGTAGACGGGCCACTGTACGGCTTTGCGGTCGTAAAACTGGCGGAAGGAGAAGGGGGTGGGTTTGGGGTGGTGCTGGGGGGTCCCTCGGGGGGACGGTGGGGGCTGAAGGGTGGTTTGGAGCCCTGATCATAAATTGAGAGACAGGGGCCCCAAGTTTTGAGGAACGCTTGGTGGTGGCGGGGGGGAGGGGGGGACAGGGGTGGGGAAAAGTGGTTGGGGCCCCGGCTTTGGGTGGCCTTTTTTTTCCTTTTTGTTCCCTCCTTTTTAAAAATCATGCATTCGGGGCATGGGGGGACTAGACATTTGTTGGTGGGGGTTAAACACCTAAGTTTTCCCTTTTAAACTTATGGGGTTTAGGGCAAGGGGGGGTTTTTGGGGAACATTGTGGGTGAATCAGGGCTTGCTCAAAAAAAGGCCCAGGTTTGGGAAGAGTCCTGGACCTTTTTGCGGCGAAAAGCGAGGAGCGGGGTTTCCACTGCCATGGCTGGCGGAATCAAAAATCAGGGGACTTTGGGGACCGCCCTCCCCCTTTTTTGGGGGGTCCGAAAAAGGCGTTTCCGTGCCCCCCTATGAGCGGCCCCTGCAACCCCCCGCATTTTGGGTCGGGCCGCGCTGATTCCCCGGGAGGTTCCCCTGAAAAACTTCCCTGGCCCCCCCTCCGTTTGTAGTCTCGGGCCCTGCGGCGCGCCCCGGGTAAAAAATTTCCCTGGCCCCGAGGGGCCCGGCGTTTTTTAAAAAAAGGGCCAGGGGGGGGGCCCCCCCGGTTTAAATTATTCCCCCAGAAATTTGCCCCTTTTTTAAACCCTGCCTCTTTTGGTTACCCTGCCCGGCTCTTTAGTCCCTTTACCGCCTACTGAGAAAAAATTTTTTGAGTCTAGTTCTGATTGTTTGGGGGTACCGCCCGCTTTTTTGCCTCCGTCCCTCGACCACGAACCTTTGCCGCATGTCCTGACCTTTTTTGGGCCTGTCCCCGGGACTAAGTTTTCTGTACCCCCGCTTTTTCCCTTGGCTGCCACGCAAGAAAATTTCACGTCAGGGGT
>JAODAL010061060.1:0-20547 GCA_025379985.1 Phyllomedusa bahiana | reverse complement strand
AACTGTCAGGAAGAAAAAATTATATATCCAGGTAATTGTGTCCCTAAAATTTAAAAGTCTAAACTAGAACTTTGCATAACACTAAAAATATTAATGTAAGTGATCTTTGCTTATTTTGAAAACAAGTGGTCAGCTAAGACTTCAGAATGGATAGTGCACTAGTTAATAAACTCGCTTCTTGCTTTGGTTATACTGTCATAATTTGGAAGTGTAGGCCTGAATAGCTTGGAACCACTTGATAAGTCATGGACTAAACAGGCAGAGATAGTGGTACTGGTGCAGGACATGGAGGAGACAAGGCTCCTAAAAGTGTTGAGATATTTTTGGGGACCTAAACGTCTGGTCTGGTGGAGGTGTTGCTGTACAAGTTTGTGGTCATCTTGTACCTGTACATGGACATTATTGTAATGAGATCACAAAATAGTTAAAGGGGTTTTATCATTTCATTAAATGGTCTTCAGAATAAGGGGACAGTGAAAACAAGCAACTTTGCAATTGGATGTCATTAGCAAAGCTGTCTTGTATTCACAGTATTCCTTATCTTGTGTTTTTGTTTACACTGATATCTAGTCCTGGTCGAATCCCTCCGGATCCCTCCTCCTTGCATTTCACTAGCTGAGAGCTCATTTACATTCTGTACAGCCCCCGGTCGAATTCACGGAGCTGTGTCTCTCACTCAGAGTAAGGGACCATCACATTTTCACTTTATACAGGCAGAAGAAACAGAATTACACTGAAGGGCTTACACAATCAGGAAATAGCACAATTTGTGTCGATCCCTGACTGACTCAAAGTTAGGGGCCGTAGCTTTTCTCTCTCCACACCCAGCAGAAACAGACTGCAACAGATTCTACAATGAGAAAACATAACAGTTTTGTCCCGGTGCCTAACTCTCCTGCATAGATGCGAGATCTGTGCCGTTCATAGAGCATCTCCAGCTGTGAGAGGAGAAGAGTTCAGTTGCTCAGTCTAGATTGAATGCAGCCTGTAGTATGTATACAGCTCTTACAAAATAAGACTGATAGGGAAAGACACAGTGACATGTGGACTCAGAGAGGGGAGGGGGGGGGGAGTCTCGGGAGCCAGCATGCGTAGTGAAGGGGGGATGATGCCATCCAGCTGGGAGGTGAAGAAACGCCCCTGCAGTTCCAGAGTTGAGAATCTAAGAGCAGTGTGAATCAGCCGAACTAAGGAAGCGATACATCCCCTTTAATAAATATTACTGGTATCTACAACCACTTTATCCTTTGTCTAAATGGCAACTTGGAAATCCCCACTTATCCTTGGAAGTACAAGCATTTGAAGATCAAAACAGTTGCCAACAAATGAAACACTTTCATAGTAATAGTGTCAAATAGTATCTATTCCTTATAATCAAGTAACAATTATTGCAAACAAATATAGGGTGACATGTTTGAACCTGGTGCTGACTCGCCAGTTCTGTGTCTTTTTTCTATAGTGTACAATCTGACAGTATGTACAAAAGAGTGTTATGCTCCATATATTGGCGCATAGAGTGTTATACGCTAAAATTTGTCTCAGCCATGGTATGGATTTTTATGACAATGGTTTTTGACTTAAGACTACATTTCTTATCACTAGTGTGAACTGGTTTATTTTGTGCTGGGTGCTAATTGATTCCTGGCCAACGCCCGTGGCCAGGAATCTTCCAGCACACTCGTGGTTAATTTTGTTCCTTCTTGAGTGACAGCCTTCTTCTCCTATCTGGTCTTTTGTTCCTTCTGCCTATTGTTTCAGTTCTACCTTTCATCTGTTCCTTTATAAGGTCTCTGCTTCCTTCCGACCTTGCCTGCTATTTTGGCTCATAGCCCTATAGTTCGCCTGCTCTCTTCGTTGCTTTTGCGATCTCCTGCCCTTTCGCTTTGCACCTGGGTTTATCCTTTTTTTTCTCATTTCTCTGTACCGCGCTGCCCTTTATTGTTGCCGACTTTGGACCGCCCCCGGTTATTCTCTTTGTCTCACGATTCTGTACCTTGCTGCCCGTATTGTTGCCGACTTTTGACCGCCCGACTACGTTTATTGTTCTGTGTCTGTTTGCCCTGTCTGTGTCACACCTATACTAGTGCAGCCATCAGTCTTCTGTTGGGGCCTGCCTATTAAGGAGTTGGGTTTCCCAAAAGGCAGGGACAGAGGCTGGGACCAGTGTCAGGGCCTCACTTGTCTGTGTCTTTGTGTGCGTCCCTGACAGTCCCTGACATAATAGCAGGCCCATACACTAGTCAACCCTCCCGGCGGTTCAACATGAGTACCGACATGTCGGTCACTGACCTCCTAGAGGAGTTGACAACCCAATTTCAGGGCATTGTGGGACTTATAAATCAACTCCTCAGCGTTTGGACGCCATAAAAACCCCAGTAACCTGGACTTGCCGCTTGCCCTGTGTCCGGATTCCCCCCTGCGTTTGTGAATCCAGCGTCCGTTAAAAGCGGAAATGCTTCTACCGGATCACTTTGATGGAAACCCAGACAAGTTCCGAACTTTCAGGGAATTGTGTCACCTGTTATTTTCGCTTTTATTACTTTCCACTGAGGCAGAAAAATGTAGCGTTTGTGGTGTATCTCCTCCAGGGCCCCCCTCAGATTGGGCTTTAGCTATGCCCTTGAAGCCCCGGAGTGGAGTTCATTTGGGCGATTTTTTCAGGCTTTAGGTCATGTCTATGATAATCCAAACCGTGTGGCATGGGCAGAAACTCACCTGCTATCTATTCAGCAGGGCTTTACGCTTCGGCCGAAGAATATTGTTTGGAGTTCCGCCAATTGTGTACTATGACGGGTGGGCTGATAAACCCTTAAAAACCCTGTTCAGTCAAGGGTTGTCTGATGTGGTTTAAAAGGATGCCATGGTCAGTCATCCAACCCCTGAGACCCTAAATGACTTCATGACTCTAGCTGTGGGCCATTGACAGAAGACTGAGGGGGAGACGCAGGGAAAAACAAGGGGGGTTTGACTTTTCAATACAAGTCAGATTTTTCTGTAAAATCTCCTCTACCTTCTCTGAAAATTCTCCTTTTTTCCTCATCGCCTACTCTGAAGAAGAACCAATGGTGTTGGTTTTTTCATCTGCTGCCCCCAGGAGGAGACATCGGCTGGAATGCCTTGTGCTTTTATTGTGGGAAAATCCGACCATTTTCTGAAAGACTGTCCGACTAGGCCCAAGTCATCTCAAGGAAACGCCAAACGCCTGAATAATTTCCAGGAAGGTAACTCAGGTATACAGGTACCTCTTAACTCTGGTAATAAGTTTTTTTTGCCTGTAACCTTGGTCTCTAATTTTAAGAATTTTGCTTGTCAAGCTATGATTGACTCAGGTGCTGCTGCTAGTTTCGTCAGTATGATTGTTGTCCAGGCCTTGGGTTTGGAACTAGTTCCATTGAGTGCTCCCTTTTTTGTTTCAGGGGTAGATAATACCTCCCTAATCGGGGGAAGAATAAAGTTTCGTACTGCTGAGATCACTTTGAATGTTGGGAGTTCGCATACGGAAAAACTTTTGTTTTTTGTCATGGAGAAACTTGCTGCGGATATTATTCTTGGGTGGCCCTGGCTCCGCCTCCATAATCCTGTGTTTGACTGGAGGACCACTGAGCTGATCAAATGGGTTGACTCATGTGGTTCTTATTTGAAGGTTGTTGATCCCTTGGTGTGTGCTGTAATTAATACACACGATATTTCAGAATGTAAATCTGATGTTTTAGATAGAGATGTTACTGATAATCTGCCTCGCACCAGCCCTGATGATTGCACCAAAGACCTCACTCCGGGGGCAAAGCTTAACATATCTTCCCTGGAGCAAGAGTTATACATTTGTATATTAAGAAACCTGACAATATTTGTTTTCCGGGAGTAGTGTCCTCGACTACCAATTCACTGAATTCTTCTCCGTCTGAGCTGTCTCCCTTTTGCTGGGAGGAGGGCTCCGGTCTCCTAGACCTGTCCTCTGCTTTTGACACAGTCGACCACTCCATCCTGCTACAAATCCTCTCCTCCCTCGGCATCACGGACCTGGCCCTCTCCTGGATCTCTTCATACCTCTCTGAACGGACATTTCAGTGTCTCTCACTCCTGCACCACCTCCTCCTCCCACCCGCTCTCTGTTGGTGTCCTCAGGGGTCTGTCCCGGGCCCACTCCTCTTCTCTATCTACACTCTTGGTCTGGGTCAGCTCATAGCCTCACATGGCTTTAACTACCACTGTACGCGGACGACACCCAGCTTTATATCTCCGGTCCTGATATTCACTCTCTTCTCTCCCGGATCCCAAAATGCCTATCATCCATTTCCTCCTTCTTCTCTCCTGTCGCTTAAAACTAAATGTAGATAAAACAGAATTCATCATCTTTCCACCGTCCCCTCTCTCTCCCTCCACCTGATCTCTCTATCACTGTTAATGGCCACACCCTCTCATCCAGCTCCACAAGTCCGCTGCCTTGGGATAACTTTGACTCCTCTTTATCCTTCAAACCACACATCCAACCCCTCACCACTGCCTCCCGCCTCCACCTGAAAAATATTTACGCATCCCCCCCTTTTTTTCAGTACCCCCCCTCACGCAATCTCGCTCCTAAGGACCTTCCCCTTTGTTTCCCCTTTCAGGTCCTCACAAAAAAAACCCAAAGCCCTTCCCCCCGTGCTTCACCCACCCCTCTGGAACCCCTTTAAACCAAAAAAAAATCAGACTTCCCAATTTTTCCCCATTTTCCCAAAAAGCAACCTAAAACCCATCTTTTCGGTTGCTAAAACCCACACTGACCCCCCCCAACACAAACCCCGGTCCGCAACATTTGCCCCACACCTTCTGTCTCTCCCCTTTTCCCCTTGTAGATTGGTTTAAAGCCTCGCGGGCGGGCCTCTTTCCCCTTTTTCAGTTACAGTCATTTTTGTCACCTTTGTATTTGTTCAACATTTGTTATGTTGTAATTCCCCTTAATGTCACGCCCTGGAATTAAGGCACTCTAAAAAATAAATAATATATAAAAAAAAATGTATCCGCTTTACAGGTTGCAAACCCAATAAAATCCGCCTTTTAAATGCTGTGCACAGTTGGGTTAAGGGGTCAAAAGGCTCCTTACGCTTTGGGGGCATATTTAAGGGTGGGCCCCGAAGGGGAGATTTTTGGGGTTTGGGGGCGGGTTACCACTAGATTTTTTGTTTCTCAGTTGGGCTTTTTCACAAGCAAAGGTTATTACAGCTGTATCTCTTTTGTGTGGGTAGAAAAAACCAATTGTAAACGCTACAAAGCTACTATTTTGGGGGGATCAACTCTTTGGCGAAAATTTAACCCCGGGGGGTTTAATTAAGCGTTGTTTTTGCTGTGTGTGACAAAAATAAACCGTTTTTTTTTTCAACGCCAAAATATATAATTTTTTCCGTAGCCTAATTCATGTCCGAAGGTTAAAATTAAGCCTGTTTGGCTTTTTTCATTTAGTAAAACCACACAGTGTTTTTTTAAAAGACACTTTCAAGAAATTTTTTTCCTGGCCATTTTTTTGGAGCGCAATTTATTTCCAAGGGTTCCCAAAGCTTGTTACGGGTTATTTGGAGTAAAAAAAGGGTGTTTTATTTACTTACAATTATCAATCAAACAGTGTTTTTTTCCATTTTAGAACAAACAGTATGCAACAGAGGGTGGCGGTTGCACCTGCGGGGCAGGGCACAAACTTTCCCGGAACAGGCCCAGGTCCCCGGCAAGGGGCGTACGGGGGGACTGGGGGCCAAATGGTGGTTTTGGGCCGTTTGTTCCAAAAGGGTTTTGTTGGTTTGATGTATTTTTGTGACACTGAAAAACCAAAAGGGGGGGAACCCCAGCCAAACCCCTTGTTTGGGATGGCCCCGGGGGCGGCTCGGGCCCCTCCCTTTTCCTCGCCCCCCTTCCCCCGGGGGTTCCCTCAGCCAGAATCTACTATTGGTCTGGGCTAGCGCCCCTATTAGGAGGATAACAATTTGTGGAGGGCCCCGTCACATACTTGGGAGCGAAGAAATGGGGCCCAAAACGCTGCTTCTTGCAGTAGGTGGCAAAGAAAATGTGAGGGGGTGGATGGGAGGGCTGTTGTGGAGGCAGCTCGGGGATACCAAGACCGGGGGGATGAGGAAAGAGGCGATGAAAAAAACAAATGATGATGATGTAGCGACCCCATTGGGAGGGGTGGGGCAAGGGCTTCTTATCGTCAGGGAAGGGGGCGTAGCTTGCGCGTCAGGGCCGCAAAGCCAGCAAGTGGGTGTGTGGCCAGAGTCACAGGATAGCAGCAGTGTGAGGTCGGGACCCAAACGGCCACAGGTAAAAAACCTGCTTCGCAGGTCCAAAAAAGTAGCAGAGGGGGTAGCGGGCGGGGGCAGGGTTTCCGCCAGTGCGGAGCGTTGGCGGTAAAATTTTTGATACCGGCGGTGTGGCAGTTCTTTGTAAGACCCGGGGGGAGCCGATATGAGTATATGTTAAAACTGTGGGCAGAAAGTGAAGCTGGCCAGGGTCGTTGGGGCCAGGCCCTGCGTCAAAACTGCAGCTCACCATCGGGGGCCTTTGGAGAAAAGTGCTCAATGTGTGGGCCATCCCCGCCGCCGCAGCAACGCGCCAGCCCCGCAGCGGCCCCAGTGGCACGCATGCCCTTGCACCAGTCAAGGCTCACCACCTCTGCAGAAGGGGTGTTTTCTCTTTAAAAAAAATGTCCCGGTCCAGATGCTCGCTCCTCGCTACTCATGGCGCAGCAGTCGTTCAGCGAGGCGATTGCAAAGGAGACATCAGTATGCTGTCCAACCTTCCTGAGGTGCAGCAGCTGACCGTGCTCTGTCCAATGTTGTTGGTACTGCAGTATCCTCCCTTTCCAAATGGTGGACTCTGCACCATTTGAGAAACTAATGGCTTGTGCCGAGCGAGATGGACGAGTTCCTTGCCGTAATTCTTTTCGAAAAGGCTAGTAAAGAGTAGTACCAGCCACTCTTAAATATGTAGAACAGAAGTGGGTCAGTCCTGGAGCTTATCCGGTTGTTCCAGGGGACGCGGCAGCGCGGACGTCTGGAGCGGTAATACGGTCTGGGGGCCAGCACATATCTTTATGGACCACTGGAGGTGAATGTGCTTCCAGCACAGGCACACTTACAAACTTGGACAGGGGGAGACGCCGCTTTCTCTCCACGTTGTCAAAACTGCCTGCACCTGGCTATTCGCGCCAATGTCCGCCCTCCTTCGCCTACACCTCCTCACAATATCAGCCTCCACAAGTACTGCTCATCATACACATGTGTAGGGCACAGCGGTGTCAGCAGTCTACACTGGGCTTGCCTCGGCGAACGAAGGCACACAGGGGAGGAAACTGCTCCGCGTCCATGCAGCAAGAATTCATGTGTTGTGGCTTTCTCCGCGACATACTGCAAAATTGGAGGAACCATAGTGACGGAAAAGGGGAGTAACATGGTGTCCGCGCTGCACCAAGGAGGGATGGCCCCTGCCCCCTGCAGGGCACCTTGTTCAATCTGGTTTAAAAAGGTTCCTAAAAGTTTTCCACCGATTTTCAAGATTTGAAAAGGCCGGGAAACTGTGCATGCACTTCACCCATTCCTACAAAGCAGGAACCCCTCCTGAGTTGAGAGCAGAACGGCCTCCCCCAACCACTTGATAGCGATTTTCCACCCGTTGGGAAATTTTCCCACCCGAATTTTGGGCCGACTGTATGAACAGAAAAAGGGCCATTAAAATTTTTTGATGATCCGGCGCAGGAGTACTCCCCTGTGTAACTTTGATGTCACCCAGTGGCAGCTCATGGTGACACCTGCTTTTTGTTGAGGCCTTCGAAGATCCCACGTTATTTGTCAGTGCCAGGATATGGATGAATAAGTCTTTCACGCTTTGTCCTGGAAAGATCGAAATTCTTTTGGGCAGGGGACGGGGAGACGGGCGACTCATCCGGGGCCCCACATGAGCCCGGGTGGGGACAAAAGGAGGAGGAGGAGGACATTGGAGCAAAGAAATTTTTGGGTGAAATAGTGGTTTTTTCTACCCAGGTGAAAAGAGGGAGGAGCGCTGGAGGGGGGTTGATGGAATGAGGAAGACAGGCAGAAGACCGAAAGCCCCCGGGGGCGTTACAGGGGAGGGGGCAGGGGCCCCCGGAGTACTTGTGCAAGGGGCCCGCAGAGGGTTATTTCCCTGGTGTGACGGCCGAATGTCACATCCGGAGAGGGGACTTCGGGCCTCCCACTCTTTTGGGACCTCGCTCCCGGGTCCAAAGGGGAGTTTTTCCCAGCTTTTGAGAGGAGGACCCAAATATAAGGGAAATCCCTCCGTAGTCGGTTGGCCACTGCATGTGGGCATATCCCTTCTCTGCAGGTCTGAGGGGGGGGTTTCTTCGCGTCACGTCACGCCACGGCTGCGGGGGAAGGGGGGGGGGGTAGGCAGTACCGCTCCTCCATAACCTAAGTCTGGAGTCCTAATGGCAGTTCTTCACCCGCCCAGTGGGGGGCAGTCGCCGCAGCGCGCGCAGCGGGACCTGGAGAGACCCCAACCAACAGGGGGTGGCCTACTTGGGCAGCACTCTGCCCGCCTTTAGAAGATCCGTGGACTACTGGGCAGCCAAAGGATGGTGGGGCAATTGCCAGTTTTCATGGAGAAGCGTCCCCGCCGATGTGTGGGATCAAGGGGTGTTCAGTGCGGCGGGGGCCTCGTTTTCCCCCAAGGGGAACCCGCTTGTCACGGGGAAAATGTGGAAGACTGACCTTTGTCAAAATAAACAGGCGGGTCCCGGATTTCCAACACCAATGCCTTGCCTCAGATACATCCCATGACCCTCACCCAAACTGTGGAAAAGGTTGGGTTCAAACACCTGCCTCACCCCTATTTGATGCCGCCACCCCCTGATGTCACACAATTCTGGACGTTTCTCCATCTGCCACCAACCTCTTTTCCCGGGATGGTTTGCCCCCCCCTCCAAACTCGTCATTGTGCCCCCTGTTGACCTCTTTCGCTGTTTTTTCTGGTGCCATGCATCCACATGTGTCATTGTGCCCTGTTGACCTCTTTCTGCCCCTGTGGGGCGCCGTGAATACACACTGTGTCATTGTCCCAATTTCTGGGCCCACTCCGTTTTTGCCCCCTCCAGAATGTCATTTTTGCCCTGTCTGACCCATGTGCTGCTGTGGCTGCTGCCGTGACCTACACACGTGTCATTGTCCATCTTTTTGGGGGTACTCCTTTTTGCCCCTCTAAATGTATTGTGCACTGTTGACCCCATGCTGCTGTGTGGTGCTGGCGTAACCACACCTGTGCATTTGCCCCTGTGGCCCAATCCTGTTTTTTTCCACCTCCAGAATGTAAAATTTTGCCACTTCTGACCTCATGCTGCTGTGGCTCCGCCTTCCCCCTCCACACTCTGTCCTGATGTTGCCACCCGAGCCTCAGTTGGTTTTTTCCAGCTGCGTGCCTGACTTTATCAGGCTACATTTCCCCCCTTTAGTTTTTTTTGGTCGTTTTGCCCCCCTTAAGTGCCCGGGGAAATTTTTTATTAAGCGATTCTAAGACGGCGCAGCATTTCGTTTTCATCTAAAACAAACTTGTATGAAGACCAAACCAAGCCCCCTCTGCATATTTAAGCATGGCACAACGTTCTACAGCACCCTGCAGGCTCTGTGCAGCCTGGAAATAGCTGTTTTTTAACGTGATTCGTCCCCAAGTAATTCGGAACGAAGTTATTTTTTGTCGAGAAATTCGGCAAAGTAAACGAACCGAATTTCGGGAAATTCGCCCATCTCTACTCATAGCCCTATAGTTCGTCTGCACTCTTCTGTTGCTTCTGTGATCTCCTGACCTTTCGCTTTGCACCCCGGTTATCCTTTTTGTCTCACGTCTCTGTACCGTGCTGCCCGTATTGTTGCCGACTTTGGACCGCCCCCGGTTATTCTCTTTGTCTCATGATTCTGTACCTTGCTGCCCGTATTGTTGCTGACTTTTGACCGCCCGACTACGTTTATTGTTCTGTGTCTGTTTGTCCTGTCTGTGTCGCACCTATACCAATGCAGCCTTCAGTCTTCTGGTTGGGGCCGGCCTAATTAAGGAGTCGGGTTCCCCAAAAGGCAGGGACAGAGGCGGGACCAGTGTCAGGGCCTCACTTGTCTGTGTCTTTGTGTGCGTCCCTGACAGTCCCTGACAAAATTTTAATGCATTTTTGGCACATTCAAAAGTGTCTTGTGGCATACGACTGTTTATACATCTGTAGAACAGGGATGCAACAGTTTTTTTTGCTCAAAGTATGCCAGAAAACTGGCGCAGTCCCATTCATACATGTCGCCCATACAGTGTATAGCACACATAGACCTGTGGTTGTCTTCTATAGAAAGCTTTCTTTTGAAATTAAAAAGTTGAGTTTTTCATCCAGCTGTTATCCATGGGCAGAAACTTCTAAGGCATGGTGAAACAGCTGCACAAAGTTTTGTGAGATCATAACCCCTTTGTCAAGTATATAGGAAAAACACCCCGATTGGTTATATAGATCTATAACACATGACTAGTGTTGAGCGATGAAATTGCCAGAAGTAGAAATCGGACAGATTTTCACTAAAATCTTGGTTCCGCGATGAAGAGAATATTTTTCTTAAAATCTGATCAATAATCGACATCGTGGATTACAATCGCGCCATTCTCGGTGCTTCCTGTAATTTTGGCGGCCAGCCAATCAGCGCAGAGCATGGGTGAAGGGGGAGAGGAACGTTACCAGTGGGGTGTATAGGGATCTCATTGGCTGTTGAAATCACATGACCTCATTTTATCTATGTTACTGCACTTCCTGATCGGCGCCATTCGCTTCTATACAGCCAACAGAACAGATAGCTGTCGCTCTGCTCAGCTTTTTTAAAAGCTTGTAGAGACTATTTCCCAGCATTTTTTACAACTGAAAAGGATCCTTGATAGAGTAGTTAGCTTAGGGTACAGCAAGATTACAGAATTCTAGTAAGTATTAGTTAAAGATTTGGAAACTGCTCTAGTGCTCTGAACAACACAGCTGCGGGATAGGGGGTGGTTGCCTGGTCCGGAGGAGCAGAATCTGCATCAGACATATTTTTCCTCTCAAGCCACTGTGAAATAGCACCAAATTTGATTTTTCATCCACCACAGTCTGAGTTCAAGGTGTCCCTTTCTTGTGGGGGTACACGTCTGCAATTATTACTCATATTTCTCCTCTCAAGCCAAGGTAAAATAGCACCCAATTTTATTTCTGCGTTGCTAGCGGCTATCATAGTCTGTGTTATGGGTGTCCCTGTGTTGTGGGGTGCACGTCAGCATTCATATTACTCATATTTCTTGTCTCAAACACGGTGAAATAGCACCCAATTTTATTTCTGCATTGCTAGCGGCCACCACATATATGACAAGTTGTTGGTCCCTGGTGCAAAAAGTGATAGGGGTCTCCTGCCAGTTCCCATGTGCAATTTCCAATTCCGGTGTCTTGTTTGTGCAAAGGACCCCCCGTAGCAGCTGTTTACCGCTGTACTGCTGTGGCTACGCCGTCCTCATGTTTTCGGTTAGCCATTGAACGGAATGGATTATTTAGCCTGTTATTTTTTTTTTTCTGTGACTCCTGTAGCCTAATTGTCTTGACTAAGATACACCACATATCCAGTTTACTGGTTGTGAGTGTTAATTCCAGCTTCACCGCACTTGTTTGGGTGTATAAATTAACCTGGTGTTCATCTCCCATAGACTTTAATGGGAATTGGAGATTAATCGCAATCGAAGATCGAACATCGGGAGATGATACCTCAAAATCTGGAATTGATTCGAATCAGATTATTGACCAAATCGCTCATCACTACACATGACCCATTTGTTATGCAACTATAATATGTTAAAAAGAATACACACAAATATATACAAATAATATGTTTGCTATCCTACACAATTCATAAGTCAGAAACATCCTGGTAGAGGGGATCCTCAGGGCCCACCGCGGGTGCAGATGGAGAGTGCAAACGGTGGGTAGCCGAAGTGCAGGACAGGTGGTGGATAAACAGATGCTGTAGCTGTAAAACGGATGCACAGTCCCAGGGTGATACCAGAGTTATACAGCAGCAGGAATCAGCAGTGAGAAACTGGAGGACAGTACGTCAGGAGACAGCAGTGCAAAGGGTACTCTGGACAGCGCGGGGTTAAGGCAGAGCTTCAACAGACACAGTGGAGACCAAGGGGTTAACACAGCAGGAGTTCAGCAGCAGAGGTCTAGCTCTATGGATAAACACCAACGAACTGACCCTGAGTCCAAGGAGGAAGTTCCTTATGAAGGAAAGGGTCAGAGGCAGGAAGCAGGAGCACTGTGTGCATAAATGTCCGCAGGACGGACACGTGTGGAAGCAGGACCAGGTGAGTAGCGCTGAGCAGAAGCAGGAGCAGAGCAAACTGACACTGCCACTGTAAGCTGCACAGGAAGCCACAGCGGACCCAGACCCAGACCCAGGGGCACGAACACGACCGCGGTCCAAGGCACGGGCCGCGGCGCGATCCGTAACACCACCACACAGTTAGTTCCTTACTAACCTACTGTGTTCATAATAAATATGGTGGATAGTTATTTAACTCAACCTACTGCATATGCCTTAGAGAAAAGCTTATTAAGTAGCCACGGCAGAATAGCCACCCAGTGGTGAAATACAATATAGCAAAAGAATCATCACACATAATATAATATAATGAATGATAATGTAGTGAACATTAACCAACAGGTTGAATTGAATACCAACCCACCATATTTATGATGAGCACAGTAGGCAAGTAAGGAACTATCAAGTGGTTTATGAATGGGATAGGATAGCAAGCATGTTATTTGTAAATATTTGTGTGTTCTTTTTTACATTTTATAGTTGTATAACCAAATGGGTTATGTGATGTCTTTCTGTATAAGGAGTGCGGTGTGTTTCTCCTATTCGCTTAACAAAGGGGAGTGATTTCCCGAAACTTTGGCCCACATGTATGAAAACTATCTAGGTCTAAATTCTACCTTGTTGCCAATAGAAACCAATCAGAGCGCCCCTTTCATATTTCCAGAGCATTATATGAAATGTAAGGAGCGCTCTGATTGGTTGCTATAAGCAACAAAGTGAGTTTTAGACCTAGACAGTTTTCATACATGTGGCTTAAAAATTTTTGCCTAAGGATAACAATTGAATGGAAAACTGGACTTTTGGACTTAAAAAATTTGCTTACTATGTAAGACAACCACAGATCTATGTGTGCCGTACTGTTACTTGATCATAAGGAATAAAGATTATTTGAAACTATTACTATTAATGTGCTTTGTTGTTGGCAACTGTTTAGCTCTCAAACTGTAATGAGGCTATCAAGAAATGTGGAAGCACTAGGTCACGTATAATTGTGCTTAGGTTTAATTTCAGGAGCTCTGGGTTCCTTACTCTTCACTCCACAAAAGGATTTGGACTCTCCTAGAGGGAATTCCCAAGTCATTACCCAAAAAGTAATCTGTGTTACTAACACCTGACATGCAGAGTCACAAAATCACAGTACTAAGGGAGCTTTCACACAGCGTAGTTTTGGTGCGGTTTTAACTGTGCTCCAATTCAACTGCCTTAATACCAGCAAGCTTTCTTCACTTATCTAAACTGCTTGAAAACTGAGTTATCAGTGAGTGTCTTTGTATTCCACAAGACTTCAAACACAGTAAGTGATTACTTACTTGAAACACATTTCTGAACAATTTAGACAACTGAACGAAGCTTGCTGGTAATAAAGGGAGTTTAATTGGAGCGCAATTAACACTGCACCAAGACTGCGCTGTGTGAAAGCACCCTAAGGGTGCTTTCACATGGTGCGTTTTTGGTGCATTTTTTCAATGCGTTTTTTGTGGAGGATGGCACAGCAATTAATGCTGTACATTGCTGCACAAAAATTTGCGGTAAATTTGCGGTAACTTCAAGGTTATTACCGCGATTTTTGCTGCGATTTTTGTGCAACAATGTACAGCATTAATTGCTGTGCCTTCCTGCACAAAAAATGCATTGAAAAACACATAAAAAACGCACCAAAAATGCACCGTGTGAAAGCATCCTAAGGCAAGAGGCAGAAGTTGTAGACAGACGGTGAACAGGTTGAGGCAAGAAGAATGTGATGAAAGCTCAGACAAGCAAAGATCAGGGCAAGCAACAGTCAAGGAGACACAGTGAAGAGTTCAAGCTGGGTCGATCATGACTATGATATATTAAGTGTACAAAACAATTTTGTCCTCATATAGTAAAGTATATAATAATCTAAAATGTAGGATGAAAAACAAATCTTCTGTGTCTACCATTCTATATACTGAAAAACACAGCTTGATCATGTACTGAATTTTAAAAGTATATTTGAAATGTCTATGAACACAAAGGGCTCTAGGTAAATGATAGTTACTTTATTAATATATTTCTGTAAACAAAGCAAAGGGTGACTTGTAAGAGCAGAGTCGGCATGCATTTAGTGTAGGGTACCTTTTAAAAGTGGATTTTGTATGAACCCATTGTTTGCAGTCAAGGTTGCAAGGCAGATTTTGAAATTATTCATGGAGACAAATTACCTTGTTTGAATCTTTTTATGTGTACATTTATGACATGCACTAAATATCGCTGCTTAAATGTGATAGAACTTTAACTCTGCTTATGTTGTTATAAAACTTTACTTTTAATACTTTCTTAACTATTGTTTTTTTGTCCATTCTTCATAATTGTGTAACTAAGGCTTTGGTAGACCCCCTCTATGAAGGTCAAATGTTTTATTAACATCATTACAGATATTTTTTTATTTAGATCATACCCTTGAATGTATGTCAGCCATTAGGGACTGTATGAGATATACACAAGCTAATAGCGTTGGTCAAGACTTACAAGGCCAATACGCCATTTCCAGGAAAAAAAGTAGTAACAGGCAAACTTAAACAGAAAACTATAAGGATTTAGGGCAAAAAGTATGAAAACTGGTGTAGACTAGACAGACGTACTACTCAGTAAGTTAGTATAGCATTCGTCAGTATATTTGAAGTGTCTCACAGCCCTTTATAAATGTGTCCCATTGTGAGACAAAACATGTGGCAAACTTTATCTCGCCAGTTTAAAGTTGGCGTGGATGAGTAAGTGAGTACATCATTTGTGCACAACATTTTGTTGATACATGAAAAAACTTTGAGACTCTCGGTTCACATATTTTGATCAAAAGATGTTTAAGCTGCCCACGACTTTCAACGTGATCTCAAAATCGGGCAGTCCTATGCTATCTTTACCTATCAATCGAGCCAATCAGGCCTCTCACTGGGTCGACCGACCTCTATTATTCAGAGAGAAAAAATAAAAAACACCCAACCTGCAAGCTGCCCTTCTTATGACAGCCTGTGAGAGTGGGCGGGGACAGAAACCCAAAATGGAAGCACCCCAACATTTTGTTGAGACACATTCATAAGTGTGTCTAATCCTATGAATCTGCCGCAGCAACGTTCATACATGTTCCCTTAGTTTTCTAACTTTTCCTAAGGCAACGTGATGTGAACAAACCGTTGGACAATCAATATCTGCTAGTCCTCACTCTGAGGTCAAAGAGTAGATTCCGATCTACGTTTTGGCCAACTCCACTGTAAACGTGTCAGTAAAATGTAGTCTGTCAAATGAGTTGTTAAGATGCCTATATTCTTTGAAAGGTCCACAGGCGCACTGAACCCACTGTAGCTCTATAGCGATCCTTGGAAACACTTGTGTAGCTTAACAGAAGAGCCACGCAGTGCTTCATTCTTCTGGAATACGGTGAATCACACATCATGATTAGTTTTAGTGATTTAGTGACTTAACAATGCAACAAAAGTTAAGCGTGGGGCCTCATGTATCAAAGCTGTCTAGATCTTAGGCCTCGTTCACACGATGGTTTTGGCCGCGGGTTCCGCCGTGGCCAAAACCTCGTCGGGCCGCGTCGCAAACTCGTGTCTCCCGACGCGGGTTTGCGGCGCAGGAGGGGCGTGGTTTGGGGCGCGGCTTGCGCCAAGGGTTTGCCTACCTGCAAATTAATAGCAGGGGGGCAAACTAGGCGCGTGCAAGCCGCGTCCCAAGCAGCGCACCGCCCGCGGCGACACCGCGGCGTCCGTCGCGGCTAGCACCGCCCCGGCCGCCGCGGCATGAGAACTCCCTGTCAGGAAATAAACAGGAAGAGTTCTTAACACGCGGTGGGTTTGGACCGCGGCCAAAACCAGCGGGTGTGAATAATTTACGTGGTTTCCCATAGAAACCATGTTAATAATCTAGACACGATTTAAGCCGCGGTTTTGGCGCGGAAACCGCATCGATCCCGCGCCCTTAAACGCTGGGGGCCAAATCCGTCGTGTGAACGGGGCCTAAGACTTTCTTTGTTGCCCATAGCAACCAATCAGAGCTCATAGCAACCAATCAGAGCTCCCTTCCATTTCATATAGTGCTCTGAAAATATGAAAGGGGTGCTCTGAGTGGTTGCTCTGGGCAACAAAGAAAGTCTTGATCTACCCTTTTTTTCATTTTGTCCTCCACGGTCTTAGCATCGGAGACAGTGTTGGTGACAGTGCCACCCTGATACTGGATGAATTGCTAAAAGTCACGACTTTTTAAAAAATTATTCCTTTTAAATTTTCCAGAAAATAATTTTGCTCCGGATCTTTTATCAAAATGTAAACTTTTTCCAAAGGGTTTAAAACTAAAGCCTCACAGCTGGCTTACGCGTTTGGGGTAAAAAGCCCCCTTTATTCTTCCTTCCCAATCAAGCATTCATAGCTTCCCTTTTGGCTGTTCTAAAGCCTTCATCGGGAAACCCAGTTTTCAAATTGAACTGATGAAGGGAAAAACCCCCAGAAACAGCTGTCGAATTTTGGTTCGGGTTTTGGCATTAACCTATTTACATTCCAAGGCCAGTGAGTTGGATATGATTGAAAAGGGACCCCAATAATTGAGAAATCCTAGCTTATTTCCCATGAGTCTTTTAAAAGATTTTTGAATTTCAGTGGAGCAACTAGTGGTGTATAATTTTTAACATCCCTCCCTAGTAAAGGGTGTTACCCTTTTGTAATTATTTTAAAATAAGGGCACTTTTTTTTAGGGTTTATTGCACTAAAAATAAATATCTTTTCCCAAAACCCCCAAAACCGCCATCTAATAAGGATTCTTTTCATTGTAAAATCTAAGCAACATTATTGCTTTGTAAAAATTTTTTAAATAATTTGCATTGTAACAAATGTTTTTAAAAAAAAAGGGGATTTCCTTTTATTATAAAAATTTGGTTTCATTTATTTTTAAATTTTTGCCAATAATGTAATATCTAGAAACGCTGAAAAATTTAAAGTTTAAAAAAAAGGTTTGGGTTTACATAAAAAAATAAAAAAAAAGGGTTTAAATTGGGAATAAAGGGAAAACCCTTTCCCTTCAATCCCCTTGCAAAGAGAAATAATAAAAAGCATTAAACTATAAAACTATCTAACATAAAAAGATATCAAACCACTTTCCCTACAAAACATAACACAACTACATAACCCCATACTAACGAACACAACTGCCCAAAATTTAACAAAACAATAATATATATATAATATATAAATATATATATATAAAAATTTTATGGCTAACGACTCAAAAACCCTTGGGCCGCACTCTTGCCGGGCCCGGGGGGTTTAAATTCAGTTCCCCGGGGTCGCCTTTTTTGGGAAAAAGAAAAGGTTGGCACATGGCCCTCTGCCCACGGGTCTTCCGGAAAAACGGGGCCTCAACCAGCTTTATTAAGGCACAGTATATGGCAAAAAACATAAAATAAAAAAAACCCTTTGGGGCATCGGGGCCACTAAACTACACAAGTGTTAAAGATTCTCTCCCCAAAAGTAACGGGGCCCCAAACCCGACAGCCCTCACCAAAACATTTTTCTCAAATTCCCCGCTGGGTCCCGGCTTTTTCCAAAAGCCTCTGGGGGGCCAAAAGCCTCTTTTTTCCGCCCCAAAGGGCTGCCCCAGGTTCTGGCAGAAACCACCCCCCCCGATCCTTCCGGAGTGGGAGGCCCTTTTAATAATCTCCAGAACCTCCCCAATCCCCTGGGCTGGCCCCAAAAGGGACCTGGAACGTGGGAATAACCACCCCCCACCCATTTGTTCCGGGAAGGCCACCCCTTAAATGGTGGATTTTAGATGCTAGGAAAAAGGGGTCACAACCTAATCTGCTGACCGACAATACCTGGCTTCTCCCCCCGAAAACCAGGCCCCGTGGCCGTACGGCCCCCCTGGGCAGAACCATGCGACCAACCCAGGGTCGCCACAATAAATATAATATATTAAATAAATATATATATATATTTATATATATTTTTAAAATTATTTTTAAAACACTCCCCGGCACTTTATTAGGTAAACCATGCTAGTAACTTTGGACCCCCTTTTGCCTTCAGAACGCCTCATTCTTCGTGGCTAGATTCCAAAGGTGATGCAACGATCCAAATTTTGGTACCAGGCCCAAGGTTCCAAAAAAATTCCCCCCAACCATGACACCACCCCCACCAGCCTGAACCGTTATACAAGGCAGGATGGACCAGCTTTCATGTTGTTGACGCCAAAATTTACCCCCACCACCGAAGTCGCAGCAGAAATCGAGACTCACAGACCCGGGAAAATTTTTTTCCCAACTTCTACGTCCAAAATTTGATGGCTTGGGGAAAGGCCTCTTTCCTGGGTTTTTGCTGAAAGGAGTGGCACCCGGTGGGGTCCTGCGCTGTAACCCACTGCCTCAAAGTTTTGCCCTAATGTGGGTTCAGAGTGGGTTTCTCCCACCTTGGTTTAACGGGTTTTTTCATTTGATTTGTTCCTTTTTTATCACTCGAACCAGTCTGCCCATTTTTCCTTTTAAAACCCCGGCATCAACAAGGGATTTCCGCCCACAGGACTGTCCCTCATGGATGTTTTTTCTTTTCGGACCCCTGTAAACCCCAAAAGATGGTTGTCGGAAAATCCCAGGAATCATTGTTTCGAAAACTCAACCAGCCTTCTCACCAACAACCATGCCCGTTCAAAGGCACTCAAAACCCCCTTTATTTCCCCATATGATGCTCGGGTTTTTAACTGCAGGAGATTTTCTTGACCAGTCCATGCCTAAATGCACTGAGTTGCCGCCATGTGATTGGCTGATTAGAAATTAAGGTTAACAGCAGTTGGACAGGGGTACCAATAAAATGGCCGGGGAGTGTGTATTATAAATATATATATATAATAATTTTAATATATATATATATTTATAATATATTTGTAGAGGAAAAAGAAGATGGGGAACCGGCGCAAAAAGCCAAGAAGGCAGGGAACAAGAAAAAACTTTTTATTTAAAAGGCTAGGGGGGGTAACCCCAGTCAATCAAAAAAAATTGAAAGGCAAGTAAAACCCGACCTTTCCCTTTTTTCAAAAACCCTTTCCCCAGGGGGTGAATGATCCCTGTATCTTGTCAAACATTTAAAGGGAAAAGGCAGATAACAAGGTTAACCAATCAAAAAAACAAAAAGTCTAAATTGGGGTATTCATTTTCATCACACACATCCGATCACAAGACATAGGGATGAAGTAGGAAAAAACAGGGCCTAAATCTGGTCATTTGATTTTAAAGGGGTTATCACAATTATTCCTTTTTTTTTTATGATTAATTATATTAAGTTTGTTCCCTTTTTTGTTGTAATTTCGTATAGTTTTTTTCTTAAGTTCTAAATCAGATATTACGTAATTTTTGACTAATTGCAAAATTTTTTTTTGCAAAACATTTATAATTTTTCAACATGTGTCGATATAAAAATGTTTAAAAAAGATGGGGAAAGGCTAGTGTCTTCTTTCATTTGGATTCATTAATGTTATCAAAAAAGTCTTGAAATGTGAATAGTGTTCATCTGTTTTTTCCTTTTTACTTCCATAGTTAATTACTTGGTTCTCTTTCTTTTTTATATCCTTTTGATATGTACCTCTATGGGTGCTAAACATGCATTCTGTGATTTTGACAGTATTTGCAAATTTATGTGTTTGCATACATTTAATTTTTCACATATTTTGAAAATAAAAAAGTTTGAAAAAAAAGGGACAGAAAGTGCTGTGGCCTTCTTATCGTTAGAATCAGTGTGTATTGGGGCACGTCCCCCTTGAAATATGGGGATAGTCAAATGTGTGCTAATATATTTTTTTAAAACCCAGTTAAATGCGGGCAAATGTGGTTGGTTTAAAATTTTATCTATATTGTTTAGTAGAAAGAAGCAATTAGCTAAAAACCCGAACTTCCCTCTATTAAAGGGTCAAACCCATGCTTCTTTAGTCCCGGGGGGAAGAACCCGCTTGTGATCCCAAAACATCTCTTTCTTCCTCAGGTTTTTGGGAAATTTTTTTGGGCTGGTTTTAGGTACGGTATCAATGGCTGTGATCATGAATACATTAAAATTTTGATCATGTAGCTCCTTGCAGTGTTTGGGTACCTTTTTCTTCATATCCCCCCGTTTGGTACATGCTCGATGGCCAATTTTAATTTATGTGGGGTGGCATGGGGTTCTGCCCACATATTGTTGCCAAA
>JAODAL010061059.1:10000-20547 GCA_025379985.1 Phyllomedusa bahiana | reverse complement strand
ATATTTAAAAGGGGGTTGTCTCCTCAAAGAATAGCTTTAAATGTGGGGGAACATAAAAGAAATGTTTTCCAAATTATTGTTTTGTTCTTTTTTTTTTTGTTAAGAGCTAAACTGATTTTATCACCTTCATGGCCATTTGTTCCCCAAAAACCAAATTTGTGTTTCTCTCCCCCGTTTTTTCTACTGTTCCCGGGAGTGTGTGATGACAGGTTATGCAACGAACCCGACATACTTTTTGTTTTTATCTGATCTTTCAAAAAAGACTAATTATCTACTGTTTACATTACTGAAAAGTTTTCCCTGCCCGGTTAAGGTAATTTTTTAAATCTAGATTTTTAAACAGAAAAGTCTAAATACACTGAGCATATGCAAATTACAGACGCTAACCAAAAAAAGGACGAAAAACCCCAATTACTTCATTCTTTGCATCCCAGAAATTTGAGATGTCAAAAACCCCTTCACTTTGGTTCCCCATTTCATTTTGGAAATTTTGAAAAAGCTTTTCCCCCCCCTCCTTTCCCTTTATTTCTTCCCGGTCCAGAGCGCTAGAAATTTACAATAAAAAGAAAAAAGAGTCGCCCCTGTCAAGATCCAATGCCTATGAAGCGCTGAAAGGGAAAACTCCTAATTGCGTTAAAATCTACCCCAACCCTGCCTCCCTAATGTGGCCCCTAAAACCCTACCCTTCCCTCCTACCTTTTGGGGCCTCTACTTTCTTACCTTAAGGTTCCCTACCTTTTGGGGTACTTGCATGACTTTTAAAAGGCCCCAGTAAATGTTATTTCTGGGGGGGCGGGTGGGGCTGGGGGGTCCATCCAAAGTTTGCTTTGGGGCCGGGCTTTCTTTACCCCCCTGGCAAAACATTTAAAGGGTTTACTCAAAAACAAGCCTTGCCGGGGTCGACCAAAAAGTGCCTGTCACGTCATTTTAAATGACATGACGCTCCAGCTTGTTGCAGGGGTTAAAAGGGGGAGTGTTCATGTCAGGGTCAACCTTTTTTCCCCATCATCAAATTTGGTCTGCAGGGCTGCTGTCCCCTAAAAAAGTCTCTTCTAAAATAAAAAAAATTTTTTTTAAACGTTTGCTGAAGATGACAGTTTAAAAGGCCCGATTAAAAGGCAACGATACGGGAACGGCGGGGTTGGGAAGGCAATGGTGCCCCTTTCATCATTACATAGCCTGGGGGGCTTTTCAAGATTGAGTGGGCCCAAAAAAAAAATTGAGATTTTTTAACCCAATTTAGAGGGGGGCTTGAGCTTCTCAGGTCCTTTCCCATAATGCCTGTGGATTTGAAAATGCTTAGTAGGAAAAAAAAGGAAAATTTCCAAAAATTTCGAATTAAATTAAAGGGTTTTCCCTGTTCTAGGGGGGAGTTGTCCCCCTTTCTGAGCCACCCATGTTCCCCACCCACCCAGCCATTATCCTCTGCTCTGCCTAATGGGGGACAAAAAACCCCAAAAACGCGCTGAATCCCAATGAGTAGGGCGGCTTGGATTTCTCAAACTTAGGGGGTCAAAAGCAAATTGCGTTTTTGTTAAATCCAAAAATGGGGGCTTAAAGCTTCTCAGCTCCTTTCCCAAAAGCCTTGTGTATTTTCTGTTTGGACCCCTTTAAAAAGGGGGGGGCACCCCGCCCAATAAAATTAATATTTCGAAACGGGGCGGGAAGTCAAATGGACCACCTTACTCCCACTAATGGAACTTTTTTGTATCGCCTTATTTTTATGAAAATTAAAAAAAATTACCAGCAAACCCCCCTCATGCATGGGAGGGTTGTGATGGTTTTTTCTTATCAGTATTTTATCATTAAATTTTTGCTTTTTTTAAAAATCTCCCATTTTTTTCCAGTCCTGGGGGGGGGGGGGGGGGGGGGGGGGGGTGGATTTTTGTGGGGGGGGGGGGGGGGGGGGGGGGGGGGGGGGGGGTGGGGGGTTGGGGGCATTTCGGGGGGGGTATAAAAACGGGTATCAATTAAAATTTCAGTTTTTGTCATCAAAATTATCTAATTAAAAACCCTAGTGGGGGGGTTTTGTGATTACTGTTTTAAAAAATTCCCTTCCCCTGTTTATCTTTCCAAAGTAGCACAGGGACTTTTTTTTGCCTCTTAGGGGTTTCAGCTCTAGTTCACCCAATGGGGAAAAGGGCCCTTTTTTTGGGGTTTTTTTTTGGGGTGAAATGGTCCCCTATAAAAGGGAAAGCTTTGTTTTTTCCCTCATTACAAAAGGTCCCCCCCTCATTTAGTGGGGTTTATATTCCCCCCATGAGGTGGGTGTTTGGGCCCCCCTCCTTAGTGGGTACCTTTTTTAGCTTCCCCTTTAGGTATCTCTTTAGGCCCCTCAGTCAGTTAGGAATGTTTAGGGCCCTCATTTGGTAGGTATAAAATTTCCCCCTCAGTTGGGGAAGGGGTTTTTTATAACCCCCTCCTCGTTTGGAAAAATTCTATAGCCCCCCTCCTCTTTTTGGTTTAGCTCTATAGGTCCCCTCAGTTGGGTAAGCATGTTTTGGTCCCCTCTTTTTAGTGGGCAGGTATAGGTTTCCCCCCCCAAGCGGGTTAAAAAGGTCCCTTCAGGCACGTTATATATATATGGGTCCCCCATTTGGGCACGTTTAATAGGTCCCCTCAGGGGGTTTAAAAGGGGGGCCACCTAAAGAAAGGTTTTAAAAAAAGCCCCCTTCAGGTAAAATTTAAAATTTTGGTCTCCTCAAGGGGCCAGTTATTTATGGGCCCCCTAAAGGAAAAGGCAGGTATATATAGGTCCCCTCAAGCGGGGCATGTAAAAATTAAAAACGAAATTTAAAAATTTAAAATTAATCCCTCACATTACCCCCCTTCCCTTCGATGCAGAGTGTTTAGGGGGGTTTTGGCCCGAGGATGGTAGGGGCCAAATTGAACAAAATAGAGGCTTTAAAATAACTTTTGTGTTTTTGGTGGGGAGCAGGTACCCGGGAATGAACCCACTTGGGAAATTTTAACCCACTCTGGATCAGAACTTTTTTATTCCTTTTTCCCAAATTCGGGCATCCTGAAACTCCTCTGCCCCTCTCCCCCCCCTTTAGCCCTTTTTCCCCCAATTAGGGGAGAATGCTTATAACAACTCCCCTTTTCCCCCCTTCTCAAAAACAAAAAAATTTTGAAACCACGAAAATGAACAATCAATAAAAAAACCCAATTGCAAAAATTTTTTTACTGCAAACTTTACCCCCTAAATGAGGGGGGGGGCCTTCGCTCCTTATCGGGAAAGCGTGGGAGTTTTACGAATTGGGAAAATCTTTGAGGCATTTTTCCTTTTTGGGCTAAACCCCAATTTTTGGTGGGTAGGTTTTTTCTTTCACCCAACCTCCTCCGTTTTGCCTCTGGACCCAAGCCCCGAAGTTTTTAAAAATTTTTTTTACACGTTTTATGACTTGGGGGGTCCTGGGGGTTTGGCAGTCCCTTTTGCTTTCGTCCCGGGAAGGGTTCGGGATGAAAAGGGAAAAGTTTAATTTGGGTCACGGGGCCCCTTCACCTTTTTAACAAAAACCCAACCCCCACTTTCCAGCCCTTTTGGGCTACGACGACTCCCCTTTAACCGCAATTTCTTTACCTTTTTTGGGCAGGGGCATCATTGATTTTCAATGGTGTCGGGGCCCGAAACCCCGGGGATGCCAGAATTTTTATCGAAAAGGGCCTGTTGAAAACCCGCATTTTGCAGGGGGTACCCTTTGTAGGGGAAATTTGGGGGGGTGGCTCTTTTCTGTTGAGGAATCGGTGCATTTTTTTTGAAACCCTTGTTTTCCCCTTTGGGGGTTTTTCCCTGAGGGTCTTTTTGAGGGTTTGCATAAAACCGTTTTAATTCCCCTTTTTCCCCTGAAGAAAGGAGTTATTTTTCTGGGGGTGAACCCAAGATAAGCTAAAAAAAGATTGAAATCTGCACTATTTAAAAGGGGCCCATTGTCTTTTTCACCTTTTTTTTAGGATCCCATAGATTGAGAAAAACTTTCCAGCTTTGATATAACGTTTTTTTCCCGGGGGTGGAAAGGTTCAAGGGACTGGAAACCTAAAAAAAATCATCAAAGAAAAAAGGGAAAAATAGGAAGGGATCGGGACAAAGTGCAGAAATCGACACTAACAGCAGTCCAAGGACTTTTTGGGAAGGTGCATTTGCAATGGAGTCGGCAAATGGTCAACTCTAGTTGCTTGAAAAGGGAAATACATGTTTCAATGAGTGCTTCCATTTTTTGTCTTGCCCGGGAAACCATACTTTTCCTCTAAGCATTGTTTTGTTTTTACACCAACCTTGATGGCCCATGAGCCGGGGTCCACACTCGGCTTGAAGCCCCTTTGGGGTTTTTGCCAGGGGACTTGCCCGTTTTGCAACTCTGAATGGGAAAACTGGAGTGAATGTCTTGCATTAAAGAAACCCTAAAAAATTTTGTGTATGATCCCTGGGGGGGTGCGGCGATTTCGCAAGAAAAGAGCTCCAGTTTTTAGATGTACAGTTGTTTAACTAACCAAAAATTTGGGGATCGTTTTCCCACCGCTTTTTTTAATTTCCCCTTCAAGGCCCTTTGCTTTTGTACGGGATGTGCAACAACGAAATTCACATCCCTCCCCCACTAAACATTGGGGCGGGTCACCCTTGGCCGATTGCAGTGAAGGATGTCTTAAAAGTAAAATTTCAGGGTTCCCCCCAAAACCCCCTCATATCTCAAAAGAAAACGGGAAATTTTTTTAACGACAGCCAAAGTTCAAGCCGGGGGGGTGGCTTCGAAAAAATTTTATTTGGGAAAATAGGAATGAGTGGTTTAAGGGTCACTTATCAATGTTTAACGGACAAACCCAAAAAGGGAAAGGGGGAAAGAAGGGATCCCCCCACCGCAAGGGGTTCCCTTCGGTTTGGGAATAGCGCTGTTCCTCCCTGTTTGGGGCCTTGCTTCATAGGAAAACTGTTTAAAATGCTGCCATTTTGGAGACCCTGGTTTTTTTGGGCGCCGGGCGACAGGGCTGGCACCACCCAAACAGCTCTGTAGACTTCGGGGGTTCCCAAAAAAGGCCAGACTGTGTCACTAGGTTTGACTGTACTTTTTGGGGGTCAAATGCTGTTTGATGTTCAGAATTTCCCTAACCCGGGGGCCTTTTTTTGTAAGGGTCGTAGGGGTTCCCGACACCGTACCAATAAGGGAAAATTTGTTTCCCCGTAAGTAACCAACCAAAAAACTCGAACAACCCATCATTTTTTAGGGGGCTTGCCCAGGGGGATGGAACTTTTTTTTTGGGTCTGCTTTAAATCCGTTTTGCAAAAAAAATATACCAAAAAAATTTTTTCGGCCCCTTTTTGAAAATCACCTTTGATGTATTTACAGTTAATTGCCCTGTTTGCTTTTGAAATAATTTTTTAATAGGGGGGCATGTTCTTCTTGGGGTTTACCAAAAATTTGGATATCAACACGACATTTTAGGTCTCCAGGTATTCCTGAAAGAACCCGTCAAAAAAACCCTTTTGAAATATTTCTGCATCGATGGAAACCAAAGTTTATCTTTTAAAATCTTCGCAGGGGCCCAGTGAGTGCTAAAAGTAATTTTTTCCCGGGGTCTGGATTTCAGTTCAAATGGTGTAAACCCGATTTTAGATCAATTTTTGAAAATATTTTTTTCACCATTTTGGTCTTAAGAATACATCAAAAGTAGGGGTAAGGGGGCCGTTCTTTTGAAAGCCGGGTTGGCATGTGAAATCCACCATAACGATTTTAACCAGGTTTTCTTAAAGGTTTTGGGGGTACAACAATTTTTGAACCCATGGGTTGGGCCCCCACCCGTTCAATAACAGGGACTCCCCCTAGGTTTTTGAATTTTTTTCTCCACCCCCTTCGGGCAAAATGGGGATGCGCCCTTTGGGGTTTTAAAATGGGTGGGGTACAGATGAAACAATATGTATTTTCACTTGGAAAAATCTTTCTTTTTCCTAGGCCTTGAAAGGGTTTCGGGTATTTCTTTATAACATTGTGGGGCAGAAGAGTTTTTTAAAGGGTGTTAACCAATTTTTACTTTAAAACCCCAAATTAAAGCACTTTCTGGGAGCTGAGAATGGTGGGCTGCAGAGCAAATCCAAATACTTTGAAAGTGTCTGGATGGATTTCCCATAGAAGTTGTTCTGGGTGGGAAAATTTTCCACAAAAGGTAAGGGATAGCTGAACCCAAAGGGAAAAAACTTCAGGTTTTAAAAATGCAAAGAGGTCTCTTTTTGCTTATTTTTAAAACAGCATGCTGATAAAAATTGACAGAGGCCCCCGTATCCAAACCGTGTCTCCACAAGGCCCTTTTTTTAAGATGGGTTGTTTTTTGGGGTTGTTAATTTCAAAACCCCCTTTGAACCCCTCTGCAGTTTTGAGAATAGGGTTTGGGGCTTTCTGGGTCCCTTTTTAGGGGGCCCGACTGTTGCCAGCCTTTCCGTGCATTTGGGAAAGCTTGGGAATTGGGAAGATGGTGGTAGGATCTGCAAACTTTTTTCAAATGATTTTGTTTTCCCCCTTTTTACAAGCTACTTCCCCCTTTCTGGGCGGGAAATTTTGGTGAGGATAAAAAAACCCCCCAGTTGTAGCAGGTTGCAGGTTGTGTGGTTTTTTTCCTTGTGGCCTTTTGGTGAGCTTTCCTTTCAGAAAAATGGGTTCTTCCTCTACAGTCTATGTTCTTATGATTTAGTTGATTTTTCGGCCCGAACAAAGATACGGGCTGGTCCCCGCAGCCTTGCCAAAGTCCCTTGTGGGTTTTTGAGTGTTTCTCCCCTTTAAATTATTGACAGCATCCTTGTATGATTTGCATTTTTTTAAACTCCATTCAGGTCTGCAAAATTTACAGTTCCGGGAAGTTGTCCTTTTAACGGACATGATTCATCAATGCTTTCTGTTGCCGACTGCTTTGTTGTTTTAAAAATTGAAAATTTCAAAAACAGCATTTATATGTGGGGGAAATGCTTGGTTTTTTGTGCTTTTTCATACCTCTAGTAAATGTCTTCCCCCTTTAGGGTTGAGGGGTTTTTTACAAAAACCCATAAGGGGGGCCCGTGAGCTTTCCACTCCTTTTTCCCCCAATGCCTTGTGATTTTGCAAAGCTGGTTTTGGGCTTAAAAAAACAAAACAAAACCTACCCACCTTTAAATGGTTCTCCATAAGGGGTGATTTCCCCTCCCCATACCCCCTCCCTTTACCCCCCCCCCCAGTCAAGCCAATACGCTCTGCTCTACATGATGGGGGGGCAAAACCCCGAAACGGTATGTGGATGGCAATATTTGGGTTTACATTTTTTCCTTTTTTGCTTCCAAAGATTCGTGAAAACAAAGAAAAATTTAGGGGTTTTTTTTACAACCTATAGAGGGCCAGTGAGGGTTTCCCGCTCCTTTCCCCTTTTGGGCCCTTTTGATATGGGAGATGTGATAGTGGGCAAAAGGGGAAAACAAAAAACCCAACAAACCCTTTAAATGGTTTTCTCCTTTAAGGGAAGATGTTCCCCCCCTCATACCCATCATTGCCTCCCAACCCGTAAAACCAAAATCGCCTGGGTTAAAACCCGATAGGGGGCAAAACCCCCCCAACCGGTTTTTTTTAAAAGGATACAATATTGGCTTGGGCCTTTATTCCTTTTTTTCCCTTTTCAAAAATTTATGAAAAAACAGAAGTTAAATTGAGGATTTTTACAACCTATAGAGGGCGAAGTGAGCTTTCCAGCTCCTTTCCCCTAATGCCTTTTTATGCAATTTCTGATAGTGGGCTTTAAAAGGGGAAAAAAAAACAAACACCCCTTAAATGGTGCTTCCATAAAAGGGGAAAATGTTCCCCTCCCCCTTTTCCCCCGTGTTAGGGAGAGTTGTGAAGATATCAAAACCCCCTCCCCCGCCCTAGTGAATAACATTGCTTTCTTTCTTTATTTTTCAGTAAAAGTTCATTTCTTGTTGGGAAAATCTCAAAAGCTTTTAGCCATTTTTTTCCAACAGGGGCCCGGTTAGCTTGGGGTGGTCACCCAAATGCCTGAAGGAGGGTAACAGGCCCTTTGGGTGGTGCTTGTGTTGCAATCTTGTTTCACAGTTTGCTGTCTTGCTGAAATTCCTTTTGTATATGTTTTTAAACCTCGTCGCCCGTTGTTGTGTTGTGGGTGGAAAGCAAGGGACCCGGAATGAAAACCACCCCTTTGGGGATAATTTTTCTGGATCAAAACACTTTATTTCCCTTTCCCTTTCCCTCATGGCATCCTTTTAACTCCTCTGCCCCTCCCCCACCCCCTTTAGCTCCGTTTTCCTCCTCCCCTTTAAAACATCACTTTGCTAGGGAGAATTTAAAAGTGAACCCAAAAATTTTGAGAAAAGCTTTTTAAAACCAAACATTAAAATAACGGGGGGGGGGGTTGGGGGGGTCCCCATTCCACCGAGGGGGGGGGGACCCAGTTTTCCCAGAAAAGTGGGGTTTCTGTGAGGGTTTAGGGGTCCCCCTTGCTTTCTTAATTAAACAACCAGGGCCCTTTTAGGGAATGTGGCCCGGGGCCCATACAATCCCCAGGTCTGCTTTAGTACAATTTAGTAACACTAAAGGCCCCGGGGTGGGGACGAGGGCCCTGACCCCAAACCCGCACGGTGGGCCTTCAGTCAATTTTTTGGGTCAAAAGCAGACCGGGGAATTTGGGGGGGACGGGCCACCTTTTCAAATTGCCCTGCAATTCCCCTGGTCTGTATATGGGGAAAACTTTGGGCCCTCAACCCACAGTAAACCCATTTTCCCTTGGAATTTGGGTGCCTCTGGGGGAAGGGGGATTCAACCTTCTTTACTATATAGGGCCCCATTGGGTTAATGGGTACGTTTTAGACACCCCATGGTAGGTAGGTGTATGGTCCCTCAGTTGGGGGGGGTGGTATATAGCCCCCCCCCCAGTTTTTTGGTATTATGTTCCTCATTGTGGTAGGTTTAGCCCCCTGGTGGTAAACTTAAAAAGTAAAATTCAGGGGGTATTGGGTGTTAGGCCCCCTGGGTTTTTTTTACGGCCCCCCGTGGGAAGCAAGCAAATTTGGGCCACCTTTAGGTATTTATTAGCCCCCCTACGTAGGGGGGTTTTATTGTAGCCCCCCCAGTGGTAGAAATTTGGGCCCCCCCTGTGGTGGTGTATAGCTACTTTCATAGAAAAAAAAGGATATAGGGCCCCCCCCATTTAGAGGTAGGGTTACCCCCCCCCCCCCA
Organism: Phyllomedusa bahiana; assembly: GCA_025379985.1. Lineage (NCBI taxonomy): Eukaryota > Metazoa > Chordata > Amphibia > Anura > Hylidae > Phyllomedusa > Phyllomedusa bahiana. The sequence continues at coordinate 11,350 of JAODAL010061059.1, read as the reverse complement.
ATATGGGGGTAGGTAAAAAGGTCCCTTATAGGTGGTAGGTATAAGGGCCATCCAGAAATTGGGTTTCGTATAGGTCCCAGTAGGTTGTGGGCATTAGATCCCCACCTTGGGGTGATAAATTTGGTCCACCTAGGGGTTTTGGGGGTTTAAAAGGGGGGCCCCAAAATTTTTAGTAGTTTTTGGGCCCCCATATGTAGGGGGGGTTTTAAGGTCTCCAATGGGGTTGGTGGTTATAGGGCCCCCCAGTATGTAGGAAATATTTGCTCGTAGGTAGGTTTATATGCCTTTGTATGGGGTTTGGTTTGGCCCCTATTAAATTGGTAGTTGTGTGGCAAAGTAGGTGGGCGGTTAGGGGTCCCCCAAAGTGGGGGGGTTATATGGGCCCCGTAGTGGGTTTGGTGATATATAGGGCCCCGTTTTTGGTGGGGATGGGCCCCCCCCGTAAGTTGAAAAATTATATTGCCATCCGTATGTGTAGGTATAACCCCCCTAAAAACTATAGGAATTTTTGACCCCTGGTATTTTTGTCACCAGGCTAAGCCATCCCCCTTCTTTTTCCATTTATTGTCAATGTCCCTTTTCTCAAATTCTTTATTTTCAAAAAATTATTAAATTTGTTGGAAAAATTCCCCCAGTGTTCCCCAATGTTTTTTTGCTAATGGGGTTCCTATCGTTTTTTTTTTTTAACTTCTGTTTTCCCCTCTTTTCTGAATTGACTTTTTTTTTGTTATATATGTAGTTGACATTTACAGGTGCAGGGGGCTTTAACTCTTTTGTTGGAAAATGGGGAACAAGGGACGATAAAACCCTTTGGGGTGCATCTTATCCTCCATAGAAAAAAGGATGGGGCATATTGTTTTTCAACAGCCTGACCCCATTTTTATGCTGCATATTGGGGCAGGAGCATTTTAAAGATTATTGGGTGTTATTCGATTGATTTTCCTCTTTTTAGTGTAGAAGAGCAAAGCCTTTAAGAAACCTTTCATTAATAGTCACTGTAATGACCAATTTTAGCAATAAATGTGTTAACAACTTAAATGGACGGTTTTTTGGTTTTTGTTTTTTAGGTTGGTTTGTTTTATTCCCTTCAGTAATTTTGGCTATTAGCCCATATTTAAAAAATTTTGTTAAATATTAGAAGAATTAATTGATTTCAGTTTAACTATTAATACGCAAACACAAATTGTAATATATTCATAAAAGGAAAGTGAAGATTAGGCAATAAGAAAAAAAAAACCACTGTTAAAAAAGAACTTTTTAAAAGATTGCTAAAATTTCTAATTTTTCTAAAAAAACAAAAACTGTATGTCTGTGCCCGGAATTGGAAATTTTGTTAAATTTTTTTTACAG